>JBCFYV010003508.1:5713261-6003414 GCA_039000515.1 Timema cristinae | reverse complement strand
TCATTTTCCGTGAAAATGACCTTAAGGGTACTGTACCTTACAGAAGCTGAAATGTACGTATCTTCGATACTATATGAGATACTAAATAACTTATCATTGAAAAATTGTTGTACTATTAAAAATTAAAAAAATTATATGTAATATATGTTTATGAAACCAATAGTTTTTTTTAGATATTGGCAAATATATTAATACAATTTTGTGAGCTTTAGTTGTAAAGATATACTATTTAAGTTTTAACGCAATAATTCTCCAATGCCATAGAGTAATTAAATATAAGTAATGTAGCGTTTATTAGCAAAAAACTACAACAGTTAATGAATAAAAAACAGGACTAGACACTATTGGAATTAAAACTAGTAAACTCACCGTTGCCACATTCAGCAGTTTCGCCTCACTAATGTACTCCCCGTACAAAAATAACATGCCATAATGAATTTAACTGCCCAAATAAGCGAGTGAAAATCATGCAAGACTGAACTGTGCATTATCGCGGGGCATGTTAGGAAAATTGTGGCGCGCATGCGCAAGAAGGTGGTGATGTGTTAAAACATTTGATCTGGAACTATCTACCAGCTGCTCAATTGTTCTACCGTCATCTATTTATCCCCTCCCTCTCTTCGTTGTTTTATGTTTTCCATTGTTTTGTTTACCCCTCTTCCCCTCTCTGAGCTAGAATAATTTTGTATATAATGGTGTAGTCCAGATGGACGAAATACTTTTTTCAAGATCTTGTCCTTGGACGCACATAGGTGTCCGGGATGTTTTTAGAATGTACAAAATTCTTTTTCGGCTGTTGTGTTTTGAAATTTTGTTTGGCAAATTAATATTTAAATTTAAAACCTTTACAACTTTAATGATATTTACGTAGGGATATCACGTATTACGTTAATCTTTTGGATACGTCATGGTCAAGAATGTTTATTTTTAGTTTAAGTTTTCTTGACGTGAAGCCCCATCATGGTTCGCGTGATATCAAATTTGTCAGTTTACAAGACGCAGTTTTTGATGTTAGTGACTTATAGCCAGTACGGCATGAAAGTCTTGTATTGTCATGAGAAAGAAATATTAGTAACTTACTGATTTTGGTAATATTCTTTACTACTTGTTAGGGGTAATCTTATTATTATTATTAGCACCGCGTCTTACTACCCGTTCGGGTTATACGCACTTACGCTAATGTGTAATGGTAGGGTGATTGTGAGATGAAATGGAGGACCTACAGTTTAACGTGGAATCCGAACCACGGTGGAGGCCTGGCATTCCCCACATTCACAAGATGTCTTGTAAGAGGTGGAGGAAGGGTTTGGTAATCAGATAAATCTGTGCCGGGACCGAGGATTGAACCCCGGCCACCAGCATAGAAGTCTGACACCTTACCCCTAGACCACCAGGTCACCCCTAAGGGGTAATCTTTTATAATATTCCATTATATTGGTTGTTAACCAATTCAGGGTTATTGATATTTCCCGCAACTATTGTTTTTGTTGTAATATCCACACACACACACACACACACACACATACATATATATATACATATATTATATATATATATATATATATATATATATATACCAATTTTTATTACTGTTCAGTATTTAATCTCTCTTTATTCAATATCAATAAATAAAATGTTATTTTCTGACATATTTCTTTATATCAAATATTCATATGTTATATCCTTCACAGGTAACCATAGTATATATAAATATCCACATTACTAAATAGTTGAAGAGTGAGTTCAGGGAAACAGAAAATAAATAGGACTGAGTACGGCCTATTTACTTTTGTGATTATCTTTCCTTTTTTTATTTCTTAGCTTTGTTGTGCGCCTGCCTTCATTCGTTGGGAATATAAGGGTGGTGTTACAGTAAGTTTCTCAAAAAGTCTATGTTATTTTTCCTTAAACCTCTTAGAAAAAATGTTTGTACAACAATGATCTATCTCCTTCATTTTAGACTCAATAGTCAATATTTAAATTTTTTATTGGTCAAAATTTATAAATAAGAAATTTAATAGCAATGCGATGACCTGAAGATGTGCAACACCTAATAGAATGTCGAAAATTTTAACCTAAAGTCGAAATTTTATTACGAAGTTTTGACCCTTGGGGACCCAATATTAATTTTTTTTATCGGTCCAAACATACAATTGAGGACATTAATTCTTTAAAAATAAAATTATAAAATTTAAAACCTTGACTTGAAAATGTTTTATATAAGGATAGGGCAATTTATGCTTGAGTTTGCTAGTGTATATTATTTTGATTAACATATTTTACGAGTTTTGAGTAAATATTTCCATTTTTAAACAATAGAGCGAGAAAGTCCGTGCGGTGCTCCGTACCATTTATTTAATTTCCAGTATTTGATTGATTTTTGTAAAATTTGATTTTTTAAATAGATCTAATAATTTTGTTTTTAATTTTACATTATCAACAATGTGTGTTATTTTTTCTAAAATAAATTAATTTCAATCTAATTTAATCATGGCAAGTTAGAGAAAGTTTGAAGTGTTTCGAAAGAGGCCTTGAGGATTTAGTTCAAAATGATCATCTAGGAATATTTTTTCATGCTAAACAAGAATACTATTTTATTTTTACAAATAAAAAAAATTAACTTTGCATATTTTACGAGTAGATTATTTATTCTAATTTGAAATTTGCTAAAAATATTTGAACAATTTGGTTTAAAATTTATGCTAAATGAATGTCTATTGTGATTAAAGAGATGACGTGTTTGTTTTTATGAGAATAACATAAGTTTAATAAAAATCTAATTTTGAAAATTTTCTTCCAAGCTAAAATACACATGAGAAAAGTTGTGTGAATGTCTCGTAACATTTACTTTCAATTTTGTTTCTGTAAAAATTTATTATTTTGTTTCACTTATCCTGTGCATTTTCTATGTAATGTGTTGTTTGTGTATTCAATTTGTTGATACACACAAGGGCTGGTTGCTGTTTGTTTCAAATATTTATTTTATATTATTTATTGATCACCATAATGGCTTTGGAATGGATTTTAATGAAAGTAATGATAAATTGACTTCCTAAATCATGGTAATGGCGTGTTAATGTATTTTATAAAAGAACACTTTTTTACTAAAGAAATTAACCAACATAATTAATGTTTAAAAAATAGTTTACATAAGTAAGTTGTTGGTCTTTGTTTAGTTTCAGTATTTTAGACACAACAAAAATTAGTTATCAAGGGAGCTATCTATCTGCAAATTGTATCAAATCCAACAAACACCCTGGTGCAATATTTTTGAAAAATGCCGACCCTAATGAAATTTACCCTCCTCTCTCATCCCTTTTGTGAGTAATATCTGTGCGTCCATTATAATCTCTCTTCTCATTATCAGATGTATCGGCTTCCTTAGCAAGCTCATCCCTGGTTGAGTACGTTAGCAGCCTGATTCAATTAGCTCCATCTTGAGACACAGTGCTTGCGTCTTAAACAGATTAGCGCTCGGAGTTATTAACCTGCTCCAAACTTACCTAATCTTGTGTTGGAGTTACTCGAGGGAAAGCCTGGCTGGATCTCAATTACACCTGAGTGACGTCACAGTCTTAACCCCTACCACTACCGGTTGGAAACACGGATCTGATATACGTGGGGGGGATGGATTTTCTCGAGTAGTATCCGCTACAGCTATTTATGTGCAACTTTTAAACTCTGGTCGGGTACCGATCAGCAGACGTTAAGTCATTGGGCCTAAAGTGTATGCCAAATGACTTTTAGGCCTACTAACTTTAGATCAAATGACTTCTAGGTCAACTGACTCGCTTAATTGACTGTACAACGACTGCTATTGTTATTGCTTGGAAATTAAAAAAAAAATACTATTTGAGAAGTAAGACGATAAACTAGTTGGAGTCTTATTTTTTTGAACGGAATCAATTAAATTCTGAGTATTCACAAAATGAGAATTAAGATTTGAGTGTCACTATTTCATTTGTATCTATCTTGGATTAGTTCCATCCATTCCCCTCATTACACCTTATCCCTATCTTGAGCTAGTTCCATCCATTCCCCTCATTACACATTATCACTATCTTGAGCTAGTTCTATCCATTCCCCCTCATTACACCTTATCACTATCTTGAGCTAGTTCCACCCATCATCCCTCATTACACCTTATTCCTATCTTGAGCTAGTTCTATCCAGTCCACCTCATTACACATTATCACTATCTTGAGCTAGTTCCATCCATTCCCCCTCATTACACATTATCACTATCTTGAGCTAGTTCCATCCATTCCCCCTCATTACACCTTATCACTATCTTGAACTAGTTCCATCCATTCCTCCTCATTACACCCTATCCCTATCTTGAGCTTGTTCTACCCAGTCCACCTCATTACACCTTATCACTATCTTGAACTAGTTCCATCCATTCCTCCTCATTACACCTTATCACAATCTTGAGCTAGGTCCATCCAATCCCCCTCATTACACCTTATCACTATCTTGAGCTATGTCCATCCACTCCCCTCATTACACCTTATCACTATCTTGAGCTAGATCTACCCAGTCCATCTCATTACACCTTATCACTATCTTGAGCTTGTTCTACCCAGTCCACCTCATTACACCTTATCACTATCTTGAACTAGTTCCATCCATTCCTCCTCATTACACCTTATCACAATCTTGAGCTAGGTCCATCCAATCCCCCTCATTACACCTTATCACTATCTTGAGCTATGTCCATCCACTCCCCCTCATTACACCTTATCACTATCTTGAACTAGTTCCATCCATCACCCCTCATTACACATTATCACTATCTTGAACTAGTTCCATCCATTCCACCTCATTACACGCTTCTCTCTTTCAGAGACATTCTAATGTTATCCTCCCATCTGCGTCTAGGTCTTCCCAGTGGTATTTCCCCATTGGTTTTGCCAGTCAGTTCCCTGAACAAGGTTGTAGTTTATTCCATTCTCACTGCATGTCCTGTCCACAGTAATCTACGAGACTCGAATATCCTAGCAATATCTTGTGATTTCCAACAGTTAGACACGCCTGCTGTGGATGATTCTAAAACCGGTGTTACTGTCTCATTCTGTCCTGTATTTGTATTTCATCCGAAGTGAAAGAGAAATTGATTGAAAACAAAAATAGAAGGTATTAAAATGTCTGGTGGGGGAGACCGGTTGCTCCTTAGAAACCCATGTCATGGTTCAGGGCAGCTTAACGTGCTCTGCACTAGTTAACTTCCTGAAAAGCTCTGTCCCGCTATATTTTTTTCCTCTCCTTAAGTCCCTGTTGGCCTGTGTTCAAGGACCCCTCAGATATCCGACCGTGAATTATATCACCCCCTTCGGGGGTGAAATCCCTTCGAGTGTGGAAATTATTCAGTGAGTAGGATTTGCCCTCAAGAAGGGGCTTTAGCGCTGCACAAATAATCACCTTGGTCCTCTTTCCAATCTCTCTTCGCTCTGTGTACAGGCTGGCCGCCATTCCGGGAGCAGGGGAACTCAAAACACTCACTTTTTATCTTCAGCTTTAAGGGGGGGTGATGGAACGAGATATATGTTTTATATAGGCCTATTATTTATTTTTGTGACAGAAAACTTTTTTTTGACATAATAAATAAATAATTTCTTTCATAAATAATTAGTTATACTATTGCATTAGGAACTCAAAAATTCATTTCCGCACATACAAAAGTACGCCACTTATCCCCCCTATCTTGAGCTAATACTATCCAGTCCACCTCACTACAGCCTATTTCTATCTTGAGCTAGATATATCAAGTCCACCTCATTACACCCTATCCCTATATTGAGCTAGATATATCAAGTCCCCCTCATTACACTCTATCTCTATCTTGAGCTAGATATATCAAGTCCCCTCATTACACCCTATCCCTATCTTGATCTAGATCTATCCAGTCCACCTCACTACAGCCTATTTCTATCTTGAGCTAGATATATCAAGTCCCCCTCATTACACCCTATCCCTATCTTGATCTAGATCTATCCAGTCCACCTCACTACAGCCTATTTCTATCTTGAGCTAGATATATCAAGTCCACCTCATTACACCCTATCCCTATCTTGAGCTAGATATATCAAGTCCACCTCATTACACTCTATCCCTATATTGAGCTAGATATATCAAGTCCACCTTATTACACTCTATCTCTATCTTGAGCTAGATATATCAAGTCCCCCTCATTACACCCTATCCCTATCTTGAGCTAGATATATCAAGTCCACCTCATTACACCCTATCCCTATCTTGAGCTAGATATATCAAGTCCCCTCATTACACTCTCTCTCTATCTTGAACTAGATATATCAAGTCCACCTCATTACACCCTATCCCTATCTTGAGCTAGATATATCAAGTCCACCTTATTACACTCTATCTCTATCTTGAACTAGATATATCAAGTCCACCTCATTACACCCTATCTCTATCTTGAGCTAGATATATCAAGTCCACCTTATTACACCCTATCCCTATCTTGAGCTAGATATATCAAGTCCACCTCATTACACCCTATCCCTATCTTGAGCTAGATATATCAAGTCCCCCTCATTACACTCTCTCTCTATCTTGAACTAGATATATCAAGTCCACCTCATTACACCCTATCCCTATCTTGAGCTAGATATATTAAGTCCACCTTATTACACTCTATCTCTATCTTGAGCTAGATATATCAAGTCCACCTCATTACACCCTATCCCTATCTTGAGCTAGATATATCAAGTCCACCTTATTACACTCTATCTCTATCTTGAACTAGATATATCAAGTCCACCTCATTACACCCTATCCCTATCTTGAGCTAGATATATCAAGTCCACCTTATTACACTCTATCTCTATCTTGAGCTAGATATATCCAGTCAACCTCATTACACCCTATCTCTTTCAGGTCAATTCTAATGTTATCCTCTGATCTGCGTCTAGGTCTTTGCACAGAACTCTTTTCATTGGGTTTACCAAAAAAATACCATGAAAATTGTTTTATAATCTTCCATTAGTTCTGCATGTCCTGCCCACCGTAATCTACGAGACTTGATTATATTAACAATGTCTGGTGATGAGTAGAAGGTATGTAACCCATCGTTATGTGGCCCCCTCTACTCCCAGTAGCCTCATCCCTTTTTGAACCAAATATCAGCACATTGTTTTAAAACACCATAAATTTGTTTAACACGTTTCATACCTTTAAAAAACAACCGGTAAAATGATAGATTTATAAAATTATCTTTCAGTATGCGTATAACCCGAACGGGTAGTAAGACGCGGTGCTAATAATAATCTTTCAGTAGATACGTTTTGTATATTGTTTTTATTTCCCGTTATCCCTCAGGAAGAGGAAGTATTGTGATCGTAAAAAAAAGTTGAATTCGAGATATTGATGTATGTTTACGTTTCATAGACCGCTAAACCCCAAAAAGGGTGTTTTCGGGCTGCTATCTGTCAGTATCTCGATCTAGAGAAGAAACTATTTTACTGATAGGACTAAAATTTGGTGTCTAGGATTGTTACAAGGTTCCCCTAGGATTATTTATAATTATATATGTAACCCTAAATTTAAGAGTAATTTACCTGAAGAAGCAAAGATAAAAAAGATATTGTGTGTAAATCATATTTAACGATTTTGATTGATTTTCGTATATAAGTACTGTTTGTTATTACAAACAAAATGGCACGTCTTATTTATCCGGAAAAATGGCTTACATAAGCAGATATCTCCAATTCTGAGCAAGTTTCCACGCCTCTTTGAAATACGAAATAGTTTATCATTCATTACAAGTTTGTAGAACTCTTAACTTTAAAAACCTTTTATTGGGAAATATGTGTACAAATGAAGGTATGGGAAATGGAGAGTTGATTGAAATGTTCTTTGGTGGACCAAGGTTTTTCTTTTTATCACTATGTTTCTGTAACAGTTATATTATTTCATGCACATTCTTTGGTAGAATGCTGTGCTCGCTTTTCCATAATGTTTATGCAACAATGTATATTATTTCATTTCGCGTATCTTACGAGTTCTAAGTAGAGATGTCACGATACCCGTTTTTCTCAATTTCATCCTCCATTTTTAGATTCTCGATATACATTCTTGAATATTTCTTATTTTACTATTTTTCTAAGCTTCCAACCTCATATAAAACATATCTATTCAGATTTATAGTAAAGAAAAGATACTAAAAAATGTATATAGCTATAAAAATCCATTCATTTTTAATTTTGACAAAGAAAAAGATCAATTTTATCAAGTTTTAAAGCATGTATACATAATTAATAAAAAATTATCAATTACAATAGTAATAATTTATTTGTACCTGCAAATAAGACATTACTAAGTCAATATTTAATAATGGTTTAAAAAAAGTTTAACAATCAATTGTCAAAAACACAAGTCTTTTAAATTCACAAAATAGGATTAACTGAATCAAAATAGATCAAAATAGATGCAAATAAATATAAGAGATAATCGATTACTACTCATTCTGAATTTTTCCCTTTTCTTTTTTGGCAGTAATTTCATTGACCGCTAAGAATCGAGAGTATCGAGGTGTCAAAGGATTGAGTTTGACATCCATAGTTTTAAGTCAATGTCTTAATTTTGTTTAGGTTAAGGAGTGAGAAAGCCTGTTTGGTGCACCATACCATTTATATACATACGTACGATAAATTAATCAAAACAGATATTGAATATTTGTCAAGAGCATCGCGGAGTTTGATTTGTATTATTTCTCTTTATTTAAAAAGTTTGTTGTCATATACCATTATAGGTTGGTTTAACCGCACGGCCTAAATTGGAAGGCGTGTCTGTATAATATTGTGTGTTCTTGATTGTGAATGACAAAACGAGTGTTGCGGGTTGTTGTGATTAGCCTGTAAGTAAATAGAACATAAGAGCTGACCACATAAACATTGTCGGCATTACTTATGTATAAACCAGGCCAGAAGTTAGGATAAAGAGTAATGTAGCCAACCATCAGGGCTGACTAATCAACATCGCAGTCTAGGGGTCACTCTGTCCAATCCGGGACTACACAGGCTAGGACGTTGGTTCATCAGTATTTGTGTTAGAGGACTACCAATTGAGCTCAGGGTACCGGGGTTCGGAAACCATGTAGTGACCACAAGCTTTCGAATATTCTTCATATTCTTTCATACTTATATCAATATAAACATCACATTTGTACTAGAAATAGAAACACTAAAAAAACCATAAAAACGAGTCTCATCAATTACGAACCCGTACAATCATATACACAATAACCTCCCTATATCTTCGGCCATAACACACCCTGGCAAGAGTTCAAGCCCACGATATAGTTGTCGAGATTGCAATAGTTGCAATAGATTATTAAACTTAACGTGTTTATTACATAAATATTTGATTTATTTTGGCAAAAAAAATATTATATTAGTGTAGTTCAGTGGCTTTCATTCTTTTATTTCTGTAGCATGTCCCTTCATCCGTAAACCCTAAGAACTTAATTTTTAAAATTAATAAATTTATTAAAATCTTCATCAATAGTAGTGTTTATTTAGTCAATTATTTAACTTAAGAAGGAAGTTTGTTATTTTGATTAAAATATTATTCAAGCTTAATCAGCTATATGCTTTACATATCAGACTACAAAAATCAATAGATACTGTACAAACTTTGATTATCATTTAGATCAGTGGCTCTTAACCTTTTATTATTCGCGGCCCTCTAATTATCCTTAAATATTTTCGCGGCCCCTTAGTTTTAACTGCTGCTGTTGAACACTTGTATATTCTTGTTTCAATAGTATTACTTAGTGCTATTCGTATTCAGAAGTCGATTCGGAGTCGAGCTCGCTGCTTCGTTTTAATATTTATCATGGTGGAAAAAACCTTTTCACATAAATAAGTAGCAACAAAAGGCAAACAGATGGGGATATTCACCCGGATATGTATTCAATATTGGACCAAATTTTTCTTCTTGAAAATGGAGATTAGACATAAATCCTTTGTTAATTCCAGCAGTGTGTCCTCGTCTGTAGGTGATAAATTTGTATTTTCCTGTATCAAGTTCATTATTCAGAAAATGTTTTTCGAATTTTTATATTAATTTCTGGAGATAACATTTAATTAAAGAATGTATATGCTGTTTACCAAAGGTAAAATTGCTGTTTGAAATTATTTGCGAATAGTTCGGAAAATTTTCAAAAATATGTATTTCTATTATTTGAATCCATCTATGCATTTTCATTTTCATTGTTTTTATTTTACATTTCAACGTAAAACTGCTGGACTGGTTTCCTTTTAAAGCTAGATTTATCTGATTTATAATAGAAAAAATATCCGCCAAACATGAAAGTTTTGCAATCCAATTCCTATTATCGAAATAAATTTCCAAACTGGATTTTTTATCATTTAAAAAATTTTCAACTTCCATTTTTAATTCTAATTAATGGTCAAGAATTTTCCCTCGTGACAGCCATTTAATTTCTGTGTAAAGTAGTTGCGAAGAGCATAAGATTGTCTAGAGTAATTAAAAGCATTTGCTTTTATAAAATTTATAATTTTACATTAACCATCTTACATCATTAAATTTTGGACTAATTTCTTTTGAAGATAAAATTTTAATTCAAGATTTTTGGCTTCAGTAATAAGCAAATACATTTTTAAATTATTTTTTGAGGCCCCCAAAAAATCTTTCGTGGCCCCCCGGTTAATAATTACTGTCTTAGATAACATTTATTCACGGCCTGGACAGGGTTGGTTTCAGAGAACACAGTTTTTATATTAGTTTAAAATTAGATTATCTTGGAGCAAATATAAAGATCACCATCCGTCATGAAATATCCATATTCCCTTCTACTCGAGTAAACCTAGGACATCTTGTCATCCAGAAAGGAACTTGAAAACCAACATTCTCAAAATTATTTACTAAACAATAAAATCTCACGGTAAGAACATGAAATTAAAATAAGGTATCATAAACAAATAAGAGGTTGGTTGCACAGATATAATGATTCTTCAATCATTGGTTTTCCCATTAGCTTGATCCTAG
Organism: Timema cristinae; assembly: GCA_039000515.1. Taxonomy (NCBI): domain Eukaryota; kingdom Metazoa; phylum Arthropoda; class Insecta; order Phasmatodea; family Timematidae; genus Timema; species Timema cristinae. The sequence goes on along the minus strand of JBCFYV010003508.1, from coordinate 5,992,380 downwards.
ACCAATAAAAGTGTGGGTTGCAACAAAGTTAACTATGGATCAAAATATCCTATCACCTGACCATATATTTAGACAAATAATCAAGTAAAACAAACATGGCAACACTGCACTCTATTTGGAAAATATTATTATTAAATTAACTAAATCCATACATAACGTTGGATATAATGTATAAACTTTATATCTCAGGTAGCCTAGGCTGCCTTATGTTTATAATATCCATTTCAATAAACAGCAATTTCAGACAGGTTTCTTTAGAAAGATGTTTTAAGGCCCTGCCTACCCTCCCTGGCGGCGTATTGAGCTTTCAGCTCTAAAATAGATGGCGTTGCAAACGTTATACAAACTGGTGGATTCCAGCCATCAGGTTGGCAGAACTACTGGTTTGTTTAAACAATTGGGAGACCGGCGACCACGACCGGTAATCAGTAAAGGCAGCAAGCAAACTTTTTTCCAAGAATTGAGAGAGATAAGAAGTGTAGTGCCTGACCGTAAAGTGTGTAGGCGACCAAGTTTGACTAAACGTGGGGAGACATAACGTCAAGATACAATCACACTCTCGAGCAGAAAAATTAGCTTATTCATTCCAGTCAGCTAGACGTCCATTAGCCTGTAGTACCACTTTTGAAATTAGAACCTTTTGATGCCAAAGTTTAGTACTAGTTTTGTACCATTTTGTACCCGTACCCGTTTTGAGTAATTAGAATATCAAAGTGGTGACTCTAGGTTAATGCAGTTGTACCACTTTTGAATTTTGAACTTTTTTTGATGCCAAAGTTTTGTATCCGTACCCATTTTGAGTAATTAGCATATCAAAGTGGTGACTCAAGGTTAATGCTGTTTTACTACTTTTTAATTTTAAACTTTTTTTGATGCCAAAGTTTTGTACTAGTTTTGTACCGTTTTGTACCAGAAAGAAAAAGTATTGTACCCGTACCCGTTTTGAGTAATTAGCATATCAAAGTGAGTACTCCACGTACTCGAGGTAAATGCGGTTGTACCCCTTTGATTTTGAACTTTTTTTGATGCCAAAGTTTTGTAATAGTTTTGTACCGTTTTGTAACACAAATAAGTTTTGTACCAGTACTAATTTTCAGTAATTAGCATATCAAAGTGGTGACTCTAGGTTAATTCTGTTGTACCACTTTTGAACTTTTTCATGCCAAAGTTTTGTACTAGTTCTGTACCGTTTTGTACCACAAAGAGAAAGTTTTGTACCCGTACCCATTTTGAGTAATTAGCATATCAAAGTGTCACGTGACTCCAGGTTAATGCTGTTGTACCACTATTGAAATTTTTTCAAATAAATATCTGGTGAGGGTAGTGATAAATAATAATGTACACTTATTTATCAGAGAAAAATTTATTTAAGGTAAAATTAGAGAACTTATTTTTGAAGATTTTGTCACTAACTATAATAAATAACCTATACGATTGAGTATGTAGCCTACGATTTTGTCGTAACATTTATTTGAGTTTATTAGTAAGCAGGTAAAATAAAAAATAACTAAAATTTAATGTGCTAAATTTGGCCACTGTGCTTTGGCTAATTTTTAAAATTTAAAGGCTAAGGAAGCAATAACATATTTTAAAAGCAATTTCATTTCGAAGACTATAACAATTTTGACAATAAATATATCTGTTATTTTTATTACTGATATCACCACGTCATACTACCTGTTCATGTTATACGCATATATGATAATCTAATTGGGTGGTAATGAGGAAAGAAGCATTTGAGAGGTTATCTACCAGCATTTTTATTTTGGAAGATGGGGAAACAATTTAGGAAACACTACCCTCAATAGACTCGACCAGGATTTGCACCCCAAGTGCTCCGCTATCAGCAGGCCCATTTAACACTAGTGACACCTTAGACCACTCAGCCACTGAAGTGGGTATCTGTTATTTAATACGGTGTTTACAGTTTTCAAACATCTATAGGATTTACACAATTTTCCAGAAATAAATATTTTTGGGAATAATTTTTTATCCTATTGGTAGAGTTTAACTTGAGTAATATCTCCATGGTGTCAGCCTGCAAGCAGGCTATACCAATCGAGAGGCTGCCGTATGTTGGCAAAGATAGGGCCAACATTTTCAAGCTGAGGGTGCCATGTGGTTAGCACAACGAGCCCTCCAGACTTCTATCTCAGTTTTCTAGACTGAAGCGCTACTTATTCATTCAATTATCTCCTCATTTGTCCTCACGAGGTTGATTTTGGTTCCGTTTCAGACCCACTGCTTCACAGACAGAATTAGGGGCACTGGGGATCGAACTTGGGATTTCAGTATCTGAAGCCAGTAAATCTGACCACTATACAACAGAGGCGGTCGGGTATCAAATACTTACTTACTTACTTAATTACTTACTTACTTACTTACTTACTTTATGGCATAGGGAAACACAAAAGTTCATTAATTTTAATGGTTTTAAATATATATTTACTTATCATCGGCTTCATGTCGTGGTCAATATAGCTAAAGTGCTATGACTGAGCACTGAGTGCGTAAATTAATCAGCTCAATAACTTGACTAGTTCGATTCCCTGTTAGGTTGAAATTACTTAGTACTAGCGTGATACGAACTCGGCCAAGGCACAAGAGATTTTGAACATACAATAAGTGCGTTACAGAGTGTTAGTAACATTTACTTTCAGCTAAGAGCTTTTCTTAAAAAAAAAAGTACTTGAAATATCAGAATAATCGCTGCATTGTTATATAGAAGTATTTATTTGTATCTTAATTTTGATATTATTTCTACAGTGAATAAAATAGTATCGCTGCTCATCCATTGTACTTAAATTAGTAGATACAGATAGCCTAAGCGCCAGTAATATGCATACCATTAAAAAAAACTTACCCTTTACTACAAGAAGTTAAATAATCAATTATATCTTTGATTTTCTTTGTGCGCCCTTTCTTAACAAACTTGTTATTCACAAGGATATAAAATAATATTTTGTAAATACTTCTCCACCTCAAAATTTATACAATCCATTGGATTTTGTTCGAAAGCAAAAAGGTCACATATTGTTAATTATATAAAAAGTAATCACCGTGGGTACTTATTGTTCGGGATTCGATACATTTCTTCCAAAACGAGCGCACAAACTGCGAGAATGCAACAGGTTCAAATTAAAAGTAATCACATTTAACACGCTAATAAAATAAAATTAACATTTTCACATCTTGACTACCAAAAACTTCGTTCATTAACTTTTTGAAAAATAACTTATTCCAAAGTCCAATGAGAGTCAAATCCTAGACAGTAAAATAAAAACTAGTATATAAAATTATACTGAGAACGTCTCCAAATTACATTTAGACCAAACTTTATTTAAAATAACTATGTTTGATATGAGAAGGAATGTTTAAATTCATTTATTATAATAGTGGATTAAAAATTCAATTTACAGTAGTTTTCATTTACTTTAAATATTAACACTTATTATTACAACGTGTAGTGCTAAAGAATGAGATAACTCAAGAAAGAATATAAGATAAGAGTGAAGAATTTTACATGTTTTACTGCCTCAGTTAAATAAGGGCTAATGTCATAAAACTTTGTATATGGAGAAGCGTGTGGTTTTTTCTTTGAAAATAATGTATCACTAGAGTAATACTCTCATTGAAGTAAGTAGGGACCAAGTATATTTATTCACACAACAGGAAGACTTTGTGAGAATTTTAGTTACTGAATATATTAAGATGTTTAATTGTTTATATTTAATTACGCAAATTTTCATAATTGGACATTGGCCCTTCTTATCCTAACGTACATGGTATTAATGTTTCTTTGACTCAAGAAGGTCACAGAGATTAGTTTAACCCTCCATTGCCGCCTGCATTCCGATACAGCAGGTTAGCCAACGCTTGCAAAATGATACTAGCTTGTAAATGGGTAATGATCATACTAACGGCACCTATTATCAGCTAAGACAACTAGTTGCAGAAGGAAAAGTTGTATTTAAAACCATGTATTTTGACTAGAGAGTCGACTTGGGAGTCGTTAGAGCTCAATATCGTCGTGATTATTGAAGCTAACCCAAATTAAAAAATATGTCTAAAAAGAAAAAGAAATTATTCATTAAATAGTATGTTATAAACAAACACTCTAGCTTAATTGTACAAAGAAAATAAATAAATCCATTAATAATTTTTGTTATCCCATTTAAAATGCATTGAAATGGAAACATTTTATTGAAATTATTTCAATAACTATTTTTAGCATGGTTTGAAAATTCCATAAGAATTATGAAAGATGCCCAGATATGTTACTAAAATAAATAAAAAACAACAAGGTTGAATTATTAAATATATTTTGTTCTAAATTCTTTTGTTTAGAACCGTGCATTTATGGGTAGGCAGGGCCTTAAACAATTGTGTAGTAATAATAATAAATAGACACCTCTGTGATATAGTGGTCAGAGCTCCAGATATCCTCGGTTCTAGTCCCCGTCTAATGTTATTGTTCGTAGTTCACAATTCATGCGTTTTGATTACACTTAGTAAATTGAAGTGATTTGTTGTCAGGTTATAATTATAATCACTTATGTAAATTTAATGAAGTATTGATTTAGCGTCATTGTTGTATCAAACAGGGTGAATTCGCAATCCGATCATACGCGCTATTTCACTTCTTAGGGAATTGGGATTATTAAAAGGGCTGTTTACGAAGACTTTGCTTCTAGAACATTCGAATAATGTAATGCAATCTTCTCTAGTCTTTCCCATCCTTGCACTTCGTGAAGACTTTTTCTGGGTGGCCGATAGAGATACAGAAGAATGTTGCACCACGTAGCTATTTACGGTGAAATACAACGTAAATTAAATAAAATTTTAATATTATCACGTTGGATTAGATCTTATTATGTCTTGACCTTATTAATTGATCGAAAGGAATGTGTAAAATGTAATTGTTACACTTCCAAATTTTCATCCGAATCAGAGGATCTGAAACTGAGTCAACTCAGCCCTTTGGAAACAAGGAGCTTTTGAAATAAAAAAAATATTAGCAGTTCCAATCTAGAAAACTGAGACTAACGGGTGGGAGTTCATTATGCTGCTCACATGACATCTTGTTTCCGCAGAGGGTGGCATTATCTTCGCCGGCAGACGGCGGTCGCTCGGTCGATATAACTCGATTGAGGGCTCACACCATGGAGTTTTTCTTATTAATAAATATACAAAGTAAAATAAAATCAATCCGAACCCTCAACACAAATTGTATGTTTCTATGATTAAATAAAAATGGCTTTGGATCCCAAACATTCTCTATAACTTCATTGTATGGGCACCATAAAAAATAACTCACTCAAAATAAATATGATATAACATACACAATTTACTTTTATTAATCCCTTAAATGTTAATAAGGATGCAAATCTAAATCAGTTGTTAAAACTTGTAGGTTATATATTCCACTAACATTATTATCGGAGACAAACAGACGACAGGAGATAATTGGCTGGTTAGATCGACCAGAGACTTGATTGACAATCACATCCTAATATTGTTAATGTTGAATCTGAGCCCAATTATTGTTCACTCGGTGGTCTTGGGGTAAAGTGATTGCCTCAGGACCCTAAATTCATGAGTTCAAACCCAGCCGCGGTCAACGGATTCTTCTTGAGCGATAAACATCCGTGGCACAATTTCCTTCGAAGGGGAATTAAAGTCGTCGGTCCTGTGTCGATTGTGGCGTGTAAAAGAACCCTGTAAGGTATGTGAAAATACCTTTCAGGTAAAATTGATAGGCTCTCATAGACATTCTAGTGTGCTGATATTATCAGCTGATTCAGAAAGTGCACGTCAATTACCTCAGATGATAATAATAATAATAATAATAATAATAATAATAATATTTAGCACCGCGTCTTACTACCTGTTCGGGTTATACGCTTTAAGTACTAATTACGCTAATGGATTAGGAATTGGGAAGGTTGAATTAGAGGAAGTGAACCCACATTTGCGTGGAGGGAGAGTGTAAAACCATTTAGGGAAAACCACCCCAGTTCACCCGACCGAGATTCGAACCTCGATCTCCCCGTCCTCAGCAGTCGAGCTAAACACGACTAGCGCGTTAGCCAACTACGCCACCGAGGCGGGTCTCAAATAGATACATACATTAATAAATATATTACTGTTTGTACAGCTGACCCTTAATTTATCTGATTTTGTAAACATATAAATCAGCTCTAATCGCTCTAAATATTTGAATCGTTATATTTTTTGGTATAATCATTTTTTCATGTTATTTAAAAATTTATATGACGTCTCGTCGGTGGTTCAGCCGCATTTTCAAATCAAAAAGGGAAAATTATAAATACATAAAATACAATTGGATAGTTTGGCTTACTCATTAATATTAACAAATTGATTAACTCATCATAAAAATTGTCTAGTAAATAGAGTATATTTAATTAATAATAGCTATTATATAATTGATACATTTATATATTTTATAGGCCTACTATTCTATAAGCTACATTGTCGTATATTAATTATTGTATTATAAATAATAAAGGGTGTTTATTAGATAAGTGATAATACATTTAATATGAATTATACTATATACAATATTTTATATAAATTACAAAGTATAAAGTAGTACTATGCGAGCTTTTACATTATATAACACTATATTTAAAAAATAGTTTTCCTTTATTTAAAAAATGTGTTATTTAAGATGAAAGCTTGAATAAAACATATTTTTACTATATAAGTCATGTATTTATATAACATATTAGTAATATAGTGGACTTTATACAAAAATCTGAAAAAGCTTCATAAGACCTACTATTATTAGAGACTTGAACCTTTCGGTAAATAAAAGTGGGCCAAAGTGTAGAAATAAATGTTGAAAAGCGATGATAAACATTCTGAAAAGAGGTCGAAAAAAATTGTTTTGGTGTATGCAGTATGCATATATTATAACAATAAAAGTAGGTATATAATTAAATATTCGCCATTAACTGTAAATAATTATTACTTAAAAAGAGAAAAATACCATTCTACCCGCGAAATTAAATTCTAATTAATAATTTGAACATTTAAAAGAAAAATGACTTCACAAACGATCGAATATTTTTCATCAAACACGATTATTTTATTTTTTAATTTAAAATGTTGAAATTCCCAAATTAAATGTGAAATATGTTGTAATTCATGATAAAACTAATAAACATCCGATTTATTTGAAATTAACGGTATGAACAAGCGATTAAAAACAGATTCCAAGTTTGAAAAAGTTGTTTGAAACCATAAAACAACCGTTTAGACAATTTATTTTTTAAATTGCACGTTTTACGATCGTGAAAAGTTCAGGTATTTCCCAGTTATCTGTTAAGAATTTGTATTTTCAATACAAGCCAGTTTATTTGATAGTAGCAATCAACCGATCACCAAGAAAAGATTGTGTTTCCATACATTTTAAATTGTGTTGTTTCGCTTCTTGTTTTATGAAGGTTCCAACCACCGGTAGTCCCGCGAATAGACCGACAGCTCTTCACTGTTTTTGGTGACACTCCAGAGAGACCCCCTGTTATTGTTTTCCTGAGCGTCAAGTCCCTTTACGACGCAACACATCCGCAACAAAATTCCCTCGACGAAAATTTCAAACGAGATGAAAGAGGCCAACTTTAATCTTTCGAGTACGAGAAGCGAGATTCTGTTTGGTTTTTTATGATAAAGGGTAAGGGGGAATAAAAGAGGATCGTGCAGATCGAATAAGGTGATGCCACCCAGGCCAGTTTGTGATATCAACCCGCTTTCCCCTACCCACGTACAAACATGAGAACTGATGTAAGAAGGGGAACTATAGATGATTATTATTATTATTATTATTATTATTATCAGCACCGCGTCTTACTACCCGTTCGGGTTATATGCACTTACGCTAATGTGTAATGGTAGGGTGATTTTGAGATGAAATGGAGGACCTACAGTTTAACGTGGAATCCGAACCACGGTGGCGACCTGGTATTCCCCACATTCACAAGATGTCTTGTCAGAGGTGAAGGAAGGTTTGGTAATCATATAAATCTTTGCCGGGACCAAGGATTGAACCCCGGCCGCCAGCACAGAAGTCTGACACCTTACCCCTAGACCATCAGGTCACCCGGAACTATAGACATTGGTCGAGTGGAGGATAGTTATTGGGCAGCCCCCTTCTAAACAGGTACGTAATTTGGTGGAGAAACAATTGTCTACTTTAAATCAAGAAACACGCTCTTTTCCTCTTTTATTCAAACCTTACCTTAGTTCTTATTTTACTTAAAGTGGCAGAGCAATACAGTTCATAAATAATCATTGTAAAATCTTATATATTCTGAATTTTCTGTTGCGACCATAGGCCATTTTTATATTAAAAAAAGTTGTAATTAACCTATTAAAAAGTACTAAGATATTATTTTTACTTGATTCCTTCTGATTTACATTTCACAATATAATTTTAACAAATTTGTTAAGAAACTATGAACTTTATGAACAAATAAAGAAATTGACTAAATTATATATGTCACCACATTCTCTCTTTAAAAACGCTAAATAATACGGCAGAGAAAAGTACCATAAAACAGTATTTTCCTATTAGTCTACACGGTGTACTTTACCACATTTGTATGCAATGGGGGCATAGCTATAATATTATATATACAGAGTGAAGGGATACTTCGTTCCTCCATGTTATTATCGCTACTACAGTCTCTCTAGTAGTTTTGTGAACAGTAGACCTCACTCCCTCCATGTTATTATCGCTACTACAGTCTCTCTAGTAGTTCTGTGAACAGTAGACCTCGCTCCCTCCATGTTATTATCTTTACTACAGTCTTACTAGTAGTTCTGTGAACAGTAGACCTCCCGGATGACATGCAGTGGACCTAATTTCACAAGACCAAAAGTTTAGGAGCTATGCCTTTAGGTCTTATGCCTTTAGGTCCACTGCCTGTTTGAACAGTTAAAAATTTTTAAGGTAATATATGGAAAATTAATTTTAGGTCCAGTGCTTTTAGGTCCAGTGCCTTTAGGTCTAGTAAAGTTAGGAGCTAAAAAATTAGTTGTTATAAAGTTAGGTCTTATAAAGTTAGGTGTTATGGGGTTTAGTTCTTATAGCATTTAGGTCTTGTGTCGTTAGGTCTTGTGTCGTTAGGTCTTGTGCCGTTAGGTCTTGTGCCGTTAGGTCTTGTGCCGTTAGGTCTTATAAGGCTAGGTGTAATAAATTATAACTATCCATATACAATTACACCATCATAACCACCAAATAAATAACATTAAAATAATCCATCACCTCTAGATTTTAGAACCAATGACCTTGCCTTGAGGGCTATAGAACATGGGGTTTTGGGTGCATATCAGGACCTGCGTAGGCTGCGTACAACGGGAGGGGGCGGGGGGTAGAGCCATTTTGATTTCCCACATAACGCTATAAGGTTAAATATAATTTTAATGATATTTTAATCAGATTTTAGTTCTATTTTAAACCCATGCCGCCATCTCTAAACTGTTGTGAGGATTAGAGGATGAGGATATGGGGCCAGGGGTTAGAGGAAAGGGGGTGGAAAGCCTGTCGAGACCTGCACAGGTTGGGAGAAAGGGGGTCAGGATGAGGAGTTATTGATATGGGCTTGAGTTAGTTACTAGGAGAAACAGGGCGACAGGGATTTACCACTAAGGGTTCGAGTTGTTGGGAGTACCGGAGTGTCGTGTTCGTGGGGCGTCCAGACGTTGATGGTAAATTACTGTTATGTGGTCCGGGTGTTGGGGGCGTCGGGACGTCGTGTTGGAGTGGGTGTAAGATCGTAAATCGTCAAGGGTAACTCACTGTTGTGGACTCTAGAGTTCTGGGGGGGGGGGAGGTTGAGGTAAAACCTGTAAAAAATAACGTTAATAGTATCAAAAATGGAATTTTGCATCAAAAATTGGTGTCAGGGAGAGAAAGGTAAGTCAAAGGGAAGAAATGTCATAACCTTAAGAGGAAACGTTGGTAATTTACCGCTATTAGGTTAGGGTGTTGAGGATTTGCTGTAGATGAGGTATTCAGAATATGTAAAGTGCATCAGCATTCGCCTAGAGAGATAATGAAAAATCGTTGCTGGGCGTAGGGAATTTGTCATCGTGAGGTCGCGTTGATGTGCTTTAGGGGTCTGGCTGGCTCCACCTCTGCTTATAAGTTATAGGAGTGGTGATCTTTGATTTTGGTGGCGGCCATCTTGAATTTCCACATCACGTTGTAAGGTATAAGGCGGTCCTTTTGGATTTTCTTATAAAGTTGTAAGGTTTTGGCGGCCATCTTGAATTTCTACATCACGTTGTAAGGTATAGGGCGGTCCTTTTGGATTTTCATATAAAGTTTTATTAGGTCTTGGATTTTCACATAACGTTTTAAGGTATTTTGATGGCAATTTTGAATTTTATAAAGCGATTAATTAGGGTAGTTAATTAATCAATGCAATCAATAAGGGACTTAGAGGTGGGGGTGGTGGCGTTGGTGGTGGGGGAGTCACAACGCCAGAGGGAGGGGAGCGCGTCAATTTTCACCATTTTAATCAAAATTTCCCCCTAGAAGTATCTGAATCTCCCTACTTAAGTATGAAGAGCTAATTCAAGAGGAAGTATACCAGCATATCCATGGAGAAAGGGAAAAAAATCCTTTCCAGTAAAGTGGGTGATTCCAGCCGGGACTTGAACCCAAATCTTTGTCACCGGTAAGCCAAATGATACTGACTCCTTAGCGAGTTTTCCTCATTTCCTTCCTCAGTCCCCCGAAAAAACGTTTAAGAGGACGGCCAGACTGGGCGAACGAGTGCGCGAGCGACTAAAATATAAAATAGAACACATTGGTTGTAATGAGAGGTGGCCAGACTGGAGCACGCGAGCGAGTGAGGACTGAGCGCGTGCGCTTGACCCGGTACAGTTTAGTTTACAGGCGCTAGGCAATATTATTGTGGGTTGGTTCATTGAGTGCTAGAAAAACATATTTTTATTACTTTCGATAGGTTTGGCACACACTTGCTATTAACGGCCTATATTAATTGGTAAGATCATAAACCATACCTATGTGTTTATATGTATATGTGTATATATATGTAAAACTGATATGTTAAAATACTAGGCCTTTACAAATAAGAATCACCATTAGCGTGGAGAGAGGATGAGAAAACCATAACAATAAATCACTTGTTAAAACCCACCCTCAGTTCACTGAGCAAACATTCGGAGCCTCGGACATGCGGCAGTGGACCTAAAATTATAAGACCTAAAGTCACAATTCCTAAACTAAATCTCTTAACTTCATAACACCTAACTTTATAAGACCTAACTTTATAACAACTAATTTTATAGCTCCTAACTTTACTAGACCTAAAGGCACTGGACCTAAAAGCACTGGACCTAAAATTAATATTTCATAGATTACTTTAAAATATCATTAACTGTCGAAACAGGCAGTGGACCTAAAGGCACAAGACCTAATTTTACAACACCTTACTTCACTGGACCTAATTTTATAAGACCTAATCCCACAAGACCTAATCTCACAAGCCAACAAGCACAAGACCTAACGGCACAAGACCTAAATTTGTATTGCATGCCGGCATAAGTCCTAAAACAACATTCTTTTTAACACACCGATAGGAACACAAACAAAGGCGTGAGTCTTGTCTTGTCTCGTCTAGTTTTCTGAGTAATGGGAGGTCGTCGTTCAAATCCCGTTGGGTGTATCGCTCTCGTCATATAAAACATACCTTTAGAGATAAAGTGTTTAATAAACACGGCCAAAACGCTTGGAATGTGGAATAATGTCAAGCTCATCTAATTTAGTTTGCCGCTGACAAGGAAGTTGGGATTAGAATCTCGGCCGAACGTACCGAGGGATTTTTCCTATGATTCCTCACTCTCTCTTCAAGCAAATTGTGGGAACATCTCCCATAAATTCTTCCTTTCTTAGTCACTTTAAAATAGTGAAATTAAATTTGGATAGTTCGAACGAAAAGTAAGATTAAAATCTCTGACAGGCAGGATTGCCTCATTGTTAATAATCTCGACTGACGTGGTCAGCTTTTATTTAGGAAGTTAATATTTGTCCATCCTTTTCAGGTATCCTAGGAGTGTTTTCAAATTTATTTGTCTACTCATTCTTTCTTCGCGTATTTTACCATATTTAAAATAAAAATATATTAAAATAAGTATTGTAGGGACATAATTATTATTAACTAAAATAAAATTTAGCTGTGCAATAATCGTGGCCAAATTTTTATGTCGTGCGTATCACGTATTTACTAGCACGCTCGGGCTCTCCACATATTCTCACAAAGGTGTAAGAAAGAGAAATGCAGAAATTAGAGGATATTTACTTTCATTTGCGTGGAGGAAAAATAATTAACAATTTATTAAAACTCACTCAGGCCTCAGTACACTTGGCAGCAATTTGTACCCGGTCACGCTATCATCAAAAACTCAGTCTATTCTATGAACCATTCGATCACCGATGTGGGCTAAAGTGCAGTTATTTTTTCTAATGATTTACCACTACATTTACCATCTACATGCAAATTTGCGTACATTACATATAAAACTATTCTTTCTTCGTCTCTACATGTAATAAACATAATGTATTATAGCTCGAACGGGTACTTATACATGGTATATCCATAAAAAATTACAATGGGCGTAGTTTGATTTGAAATATAAGGGAAACAAATTTTCTTGCAAGGCCCATTTGTTGTGTTTGAGTCTACATAGAACGTAAAGTTTCATAATAATCTCGACGGTTTTTTAATCAGGTCTTACTTCCTGTTTAGGCTATACACATATTATATGATAATTATTCTAATGGGATCAGGATGAGGAAGGAAGTATTTTAGAGGGAATCCATCCGAATTTGCTTGGCAGGAGAGTAGGAAACAATTTTTTTTAAAACCACCCTCATTGGACCCAACCGGGATTTTGACCCCAATATCCCCTTCCTTAGTACCGGTTTAACACGAGAATGACGCCTTAGACCATATGGTCATTAAGGCGAGTAATCTTGAAGATGAAAATGGTCTTCACCAACAGACGGCAGTCGCTTAGTCTATATGGCTTGCGTGCGGGCTTACGCCATTGATTATTATTGTTATTATTTTTTTTCTCAATAGCTCTTTCTTATAAGGTGAGCCCTATAGGTCGTTGTATCCATAGTGACAATTCTAGATTTGTCAAATTCGACTTCTATCATAAAAGAAAAACTAAAGTGAGCGAGTACGCAAGTGACTGGGTGGCCAGACTGGCGAGCGTGTGATTAGCAGATAGCTCTCGATAGTTGTTGACGAGGAGGCTCCGAATGTTTGCTCAGTGAACTGAGGGTGGTTTTTAACCAGTGATATATTGTTGTGGTTTTCTCATCCTCTCTCCACGCTAATGGTGATTCTTATTTGTAAAGGCCTAGTATTTTAACATATCAGCTTTACATACATATACATATATATATATATATATATACATGTATGGTTTATGATCTTACCAATTAATATAGGCCGTTAATAGCAAGTGTGTGCCAAACCTATCGAAAGTAATAAAAATGTCGAAATGAGAAGTTTTTATAGCACTCAATGAACCAACAGACAATAATATTGCCTAGCCCCTGTAAACTAGACTGTACCGGGTCAAGCGCGCGCGCTCAGTCGCTCACTCGCTCGCGTGCTCCAGTCTGGCCACCTTTCATTACAACCAATGTGTTCTATTTTATATTTTAGTCGCTCGCTGAAAGAGGAAAACTCACTAAGGAGTTAGTATCATTTGGCTTACCGGTGACGAAGATTTGGGTTCAAGTCCCGGCTGGAATCACCCACTTTACTGGAAAGGATTTTTTTATCCTTTCTCCATGGATATGCTGGTATACTTGCTCTTGAATTAGCTCTTCATACTTAAGTAGGGAGATTCAGATACTTCTAGGGGGAAATTTTGATTAAAATGGTGAAAATTGACACGCTCCCCTCCCCCTTGTGTTGCGACTCCCCCACCACCAACGCCACCACCCCACCTCTTAGTCCCTTATTAATTGCATTGTTTAACTACCCTAATTAATCGCTTTATAAAATTAAAAATTGCCACCAAAATACCTTAAAACGTTATGTGAAAATCCAAGACCTAATAAAACTTTATACGAAAATCCAAAAGGACCGCCCTATACCTTACAACGTGATGTAGAAATTCAAGATGGCCGCCAAAAACCTTACAACTTTATATGAAAATCCAAAAGGACCGCCTTATACCTTATAACGTGATGTGGAAATTCAAGATGGCCGCCACCAAAATCAAAGATCACCACTCCTATACCTTATAAGCAGAGGTGGAGCCAGCCAGACCCCTAAAGCACATCAACGCGACCTCACGATGACAAATTCCCTACGCCCAGCAACGATTTTTCATTATCTCTCTAGGCGAATGCTGATGCACTTTACATATTCTAAATACCTCATCTACAGCAAATCCTCAACACCCTAACCTAATAGCGGTAAATTACCAACGTTTCCTCTTAAGGTTATGACATTTCTTCCCTTTGACTTACCTTTCTCTCTCTGACACCAATTTTTGATGCAAAATTCCCTTTTTGATACTATTAACGTTATTTTTTACAGGTTTTACCTCACCCCCCCCCCCCAGAACCCTAGAGTCCACAACAGTGAGTTACCCTTGACGATTGACGATCTGACACCCCCTCCAACACGACGTCCCGACGCCCCCAACACCCGGACCACATAACGGTAATTTACCATCAACGTCTGGACGACCCACGGACACGACACTCCGGCACTCCCAACCACTCGAACCCATAGTGGTAAATCCCTGGCGCCCTGTTGCTCCTAGTAAATCAAGCCCATATCAATAACTCCTCATCCTGACCCCCCTCTCCCAACCTGTGCAGATCTCGACAGGCTTTCCACCCCCTTTCTTCTAACACCTGGCCCCATATCCTCATCCTCTAATCCTCACAACAGTTTAGAGATGGCGGCATGGGTTTAAAATAGAACTAAAATCTGATTAAAATATCATTAAAATTATATTTAACCTTATAGCGTTATGTGGGAAATCAAAAGGGCTCTACCCCCCGCCCCTTGTACGCAGCCTACGCAGGTCCTGATATGCACCCAAAACCCCAGGTTCTATAACCCTCAAGGCAAGGTCATTGGTTCTAAAATCTAGGAGGTGATGGATTATTTTAATGTTATTTATTTGGTGGTTATGATGGGACTGAATATTTGTAATGAGATGGAAGTTATAATTTATTACACCTAGCCTTATAAGACCTAACGGCACAATACTTAAATGCTATAAGAACTAAACCCCATAACACCTAGCTTTATAACAACTAATTTTATAGCTCCTAACTTTACTAGACCTAAAGGCACTGGACCTAAAAGCACTGGACCTAAAATTAATTTCTCATATATTACTTTAAAAATCCTTAACTGTTCAAGCAGGCAGTGGACCTAAAGGCACAAGACCTAATTTTATAAGACCTAATTTTACAAGACCTAACTTCACTGGACCTAATTTTATAAGACCTAAAGGCATAGCTCCTAAACTTTAGGTCTTGTGAAATTAGGTCCACTGCATGTCATCCGATAATATTATTTTAAACCTTTTTTAACCAACACTCGAACCTAAAAGATGTAAGGTCTAAGTGTGCGTTGTCTCATTTCTCAACAAGGCGAAGGCAGACATCCAACTAAAAGAGCGCATGCGCATGATGTCAACTGCCTTTCCTTCTTTCTCTGGCTATTCTTTACTTCCAAAGCGTAGATGGAAGATATGGCTGCGCTACGTGATGGCTGAAAAGCATTAGCTTTGACGCATCAAAACAGAAAAAGGAATTATCAATTATTTTTACATTTTCTGTTGTGACCTTATCAAAAAATGACTTTATTTGTTTCTGAAAGGTTGTATCTAGGATTATCTAGTAGTTACCCTCGTCTCAAAACTATGACAATATACTTAAAAGTCCATTGAAAATGAGTAAATTTCGAATTTTCGTTAATTTTTTATAGACATAGATTATCAAAATATAAGGTTGAGAGTACTAGATAAGCATGTTGCCACCTTTTATATTCCTTTTGGCTTAAGTCAAGTTTGTAAAAAATAAAACACTACTTAACCATGGCGAATTTCCTGAACGTCTGCAACGCATTCCAACTCTCCGATAGGCGGCCCCTTAAGGGATCATCCATAAATCACGTAACGCTTTTTTGGAGTGTGAGAGGGGGGAGATTCAATGTCTTTATGGTCTTACATGGGGAGAGAGTGAGTTGTAACACAGATATTATACTTTCTAATGTTGAAAAAATAATATGTTCGTGTTTTCACTGTTAATAAACATACTTATAGATAACTATCAAGTCTGAGTATTATTGAATCTGAGTTCCTCTTTTAGTGCCACATAAGTTTCTCTATGAAAAAATGACAATCACTTTTGGTGTGAAAAGTTACGAAACACAAGGAAGAGGGGTCAAACTAAATATCTACATGGGGGGAAGGGAGGGTTAAAAAAAAGGTAAAAAAAAGCTTTGGTGACAAACTTTTTAAATAAAGAGAAAAGTTTGTCACCAAATGTCGCCATGCTCATGACAGATATTCAACCTCTGTTGAGATTAGCATGTGCAGAAAACAAAACTTTATGTTTCTATAGAAGAAATATTTGATTTATTTTGAGCAAAATATGTTTGTGCTATAAAAACTACAAAAATACTGCCTTAAACTTACGCTCACATGCACTCCACCTTATGTATGACCCATACGAAGCCTTTCAGCTTGACACATTAGAATGGTAATTCCGAGTACATGTTGCAAATGAGCCACCAAAGAAAGAGGAATGAGAGGGAGGGATTGGATAGCGAGGTGTGGGGGTGAATTTGGGAGAGGGGATGAGTTATCAATGCCCAAACTCACGAAAACAGCATGCATGGAGAAAAGTATGCACCAATATTTGTCGGAAAAGAGACGACAGATGATTAAAAATGTTAGTAAAAAACTTGTCAGTTGTAGAGAAAATGTGGCGGGCACACACTAAGGGGTTGCTGGGTGCCATGGTACCCGCGGCTATAGGGTTGGGGACCTCAGACTCAGGCCATCATCAGGTGCGGATCCACGGGGGGCGGAAAGGAGGACATTTCCTCCTTCATCAAATGAAGTGCATGAACTTGGCCCCATCCATGAAAGCAATAACGACAGGACCCAATGCAATAGTTAGTGCTACGTTAGCGCTTTGATGGTCGGGGCCAAGTTTATGGACCTTTTCTCAGTTATTGTTGAGCGTGTTGCTGTAAGTATATTTTTCATCAGTTCAGAATCTATGCGTGCATGTGACTCGTGTATATATTTTTATGTGCGTGTTTGTAAAATATTTGTCTCGCTATACAATAGTTTTTTTTCTGTCAAAATGATGTTTAAACGTCAGTGTAATTCATCTACAACGTCTATCGCAGAGAAAAGTATACAATCATCTAACCTAGCTATGAAATTGTCCTGAAACTAAAGTTTTTGTCGGTATTTTTGTATCAATTTTTGGGGCCTTGTAGCCTAGACTCTATTATTAACATTTATTCTCGTGGTATTAAAACTTATCTTCTATAACGTTGCGTTTTTCAAAAAACACAAAACAACGTAATAGCAGGACTTACTGTATATTCAAACGAAGAAGTATATTTTTTCTATGTGTTTGTAAGATTGGCTAAAAGCTGTGAATGGGTTGAACTGACGTAACTACTCAGTTTTTAAGTCTACAACTGTCCAATGGAGCTTTACTATACTCTTCAACACCAGGAGGTGTAAGTCGAGTTACCCACTCTGCAACTTCAAAACGCCACTAAACATAAATGGGAGGTGCTATTGACCCGTAGTTTAAAAAAATTAATAATCATTAGCATTTATAGTACATTTTTATAATTCAAGTAATGATACTATTGACTTTAATTTTTAATAAATTTATTTACTTATTTATTTAGTACTTCGTCTTACTATATGTTCGGGTTATACGCTTAAGTATTAATTACGCTAATTTGTTGGGAATTGGTAAGGTTGAATATAGAGGAAGTGAATTCACATTTGTGTGGAGGGGGAGTTGAAAAAAATTTAGGAAAACTAGACTCAGTTCACCCGAGCGAGATTTGAACCTTGATATCCCGCCCTCGACAGTATAGCTCAACATGAAACAAGCGCGTTAGCTAACTACGCCACCGAGGTGGGTAATTTTTAATTAATCACTTGTATAATGTTTGGTGGTGTAACGTTTCTCAAGTAATGTTGATGCTTTGTGTGGTTGATTTGTTTGATTATAAACATAAAACAAGGAGTAATAGAAGAAAGATAAACTCTTACGCCCCCCTTTAGCAACTATTGCGCTCGCCCTGGGGGGTTGCGCCCCACACTGTGAGAACAGCTGCTTTAGCCCTTGATAAATAGCAACACCAAAGAAAATTATATGTATTTAGAAACGATAGTACATACTATTTAACTAAACAGGACAATGCTGCCATCTATTAACATAGCGAATGATTCCGAAGACAACGTAGACAAAACATTTATTTAGAGTCATTTGGCCTAAAAGTCAATTCGTCTGGAAGTCAGTAACCCTAAAAGTCTGTTGACCTAAAAATTATTTGGCTTAAAAGTAATTTGTCCTTGAAGTCTGGCTTGAAAGTCAGTTGGCCTACAGTCATTTGGCCTATAATATATTTCGAACTAAAACAAAAAGTTGGGGTTGTTAAGTTCACCAAGATTTATTTTGCCTAAAAGTCATTTGGCCTCAAGTTTAGGCCAAATAACTTTTAGGCTGGCTGATGGGTATTCTTCTCACCTTTAATTTTGATATAGTGAACGGCTTGAGAAATAATAGTAAAATACTGTTTTAGGGCGCCAGTTTTTCCAGATGGTAGATGTAAAATTACTTTTTAAGAGTGACACAATATCCTATTGTATTCACCACCAAAAACTAAATAACTAAGTAAAATTTAATTTCACTATCAAAAAGTGAAGGAGTGTTATGCTAACAACTCCACTACTACGCCTTGTTTACATTAGATTTGGAAATTATTTTTATATCATTCCCAAGTTAGGTTAGTTATGTGCTCTGTTCAGCGGCCCGGGCAGCCACCCGGTTCGTCCGGCCCTTAAGGTCATTCAACCATCAAAATGTTATTGCGTTATAAGCTATAAATATTGATTCAATGGTCTTAAATCATTACAGCTCTCCATTTATAAGTAGTCAAACTTACTATTTTATCAATTTTACGTAATTATTTTAAGGTAACGTAGTTAAAGCATAGGGTTTAAATTTAATCTAGCTAGACATGCATATGAAGTGTATGCAATGAGGTATTTAATACATTTTAAATATAGTTTTTAATGTATTAATTTTTAGTAGTTGTAAATTTACATAATTTTTAATCTTATAGAAGTACTTTTCGTTTTATACTCCGATACTTCGATTTTATATCCTTTTGTAGTACATAGTGTCTGTTTGGTCATACTACTAGGTACATTTTATAAAGATAAAGGAATGTTTACAAATGTTTCATGCTCTATGGTTGGAAGCAGTACTTCTATTGTTTTCTTTTGTTAGATCATTGTTGTTGCTTTTTTCGTGTTGGTTATAACTGTATTGGAATGGTTGTAAATCTCAATTTGTACATTATGAGAAAATATATTAGTTGTAATGGTCAACATTATTACAATTAAACATTTTGGTCCTCCGGGTTCAGATAACGAGTCAGTTTTTGTTTCTCCACAGTTCAAATAACAAGTAATATTTGATTAAATGTCGCAGTTTTTATTCATTGCATGAAAACAAGGCACTTAGATCTTCAGATATGTGTCTCATCAAGAAACAAACTTCTTCAATTAAGTGAGTCCAGTCCAATTTAATCCCATCCTGTATCTATTGTAACTACCTTCCTCTTTTTCTTTCATTATAACACGTCTTTATTATTGTAGTTTTGCTTGTGTTTAAACACTTTGTTATTTCAACATGGCCACAGACACAGAAA
Source organism: Timema cristinae (assembly GCA_039000515.1). Taxonomy (NCBI): domain Eukaryota; kingdom Metazoa; phylum Arthropoda; class Insecta; order Phasmatodea; family Timematidae; genus Timema; species Timema cristinae. Next base: position 5,972,359 of record JBCFYV010003508.1, on the reverse strand, counting down.
TAAAGGGCCTTGTAGCAAAAAGGGGACAAATCAAGGCTAGAATCACAAGATTTAAAGCGTATTTTCAAACATTTGATATTCAACAAAGTTCATTAATTCAATTAAAATTGCGACTATCAAAATTAGATCAGTGTTGGTCAGAATTCGATTCATTGCAATCACAAATAGAATTGGTCGATGACAGTGACCTACATTTAAATGAACGTGAACATTTTGAGAACACTTATTTTGATTTAATGGCATCAGTTGAAGAATTTATTCAAGCACACTCCCATGATACCAGTTCAACTACCACAACAAATTTACAAACAAATATGTCGGTCAAACTTCCAACTATAAATCTGCCTTCTTTTAGTGGAAGTTACGAAGATTGGTTACCATTTTTTGAAGTGTTTAATTCACTTATACACAACAATGAGTCACTAACTGACATACAGAAATTTCACTATCTTCGCTCGTCTTTGAAGGGCGACGCAGCCTATGTCATTCATTCTCTTGAACTTACGTCAGCCAACTACACAGTAGCATGGAATTTAGTACAAGAACGGTTCCAAAACAAGAAAATAATTGTTGAGAAACACGTCAAGGCCCTCTTTGACCTACCAAAGGTGGAGAGAGAATCGCCCACTTCTTTGAGACAATTATTAGATAGTACTCTAAGACACATCAGAGCTCTCAAGGCATTAAATCAACCCACTGATAGCTGGGACACATTAGTGGTTCACTTACTTGGTTACAAACTAGACACGACTACGTATCGTGAATGGCAATGCGTGGCATCATCAGATCAACTACCAACATTGTCTGACCTTACACTATTTTTACAGCGTAGGTGTCAGGTACTTGAAGCTATTTCAACTAATCGTCTTCAAACCAGCAAACCACAAACAACAATGAATACACATAAGCCGTTCGTGAAGGCGAGTTCAGGCTCCAAACCATTTGGAAACACATGTTTAGTGTCACAGTATGCTACATGTAATTTATGCAATGCTCAACATCCATTGTTTCATTGTGAACAGTTTTTGAAAATGTCTATTGAAGATAGGTTCAAGCAGGTCAAAAAACTTAATTTATGTCTGAACTGCCTCAAGCCAGGTCATAGAGTAGGTCAATGCAAGTCAGGTTCTTGCAAAATGTGTGACAAATCACACAATACTTTATTACACTTTCCTGAAAATGCAACAATGGATAGAAAATCAATATCTCTCAACAATGAAACTAATCAATGCATTGACCCCAACTTGCAGTCACAATCATCAGTGACTGTAACTCATTCTTCAGGCACTGTCAAAAAACCAAGTCAGGTGCTTCTCTCCACAGCGTTGATTGACATTTTAGGTGCTAAAGAGACTTCAATTACTTGCAGAGCACTGTTGGACTCTAGATCTCAGTCAAACTTCATAACTGAGGCATTATGTCAACGATTGGGTCTTAAACGAATCAAGGTTTTTACACATGTTACGGGTATAAATGCGTCTACAAATGAATCTACATATAACGTCAACACATCCATCAAATCCAGATTCAATGCCTACAAATCGAATCTAGATTTCCTTGTTCTACCAAAAATTACTGAACAACTTCCAACCACACGTGTTGATCTTTCATCTTGGACAATTCCATCAACAATTACTTTAGCTGATCCTAAATTCTATGAGCCATGTAAAATCGATGTTTTGCTTGGAGCTGAGATCTTTTGGGATTTGATGTGCGTAGGTCAAGTTAAACTGTCCAACGAATCACCCATCTTACAAAAAACAAATCTAGGTTGAATTGTGGCAGGGAAGGTGTTTCGCGAATGTTCATCACCAGCAACATTTTGTCATTTTGTTTCTACACACAATATTGATTTACAACTTCAGAAGTTTTGGGAGATTGAAGAATGTAATGCTACACACAACTACTCTGGTGATGACTTGAAATGCGAAAGACACTTTTCAGAAAACATATCTCGGACACCAGAAGGAAGATACATTGTAAAAATGCCATTTAAAGACAATTCAAGGGAATTGGGGGATTCAAAGGAGCTAGCTACAAAAAGATTTGATCAATTAGAGAAAAGGCTGGCTAGGCAACCTGAAATACATGAGCAATATTGTGCATTCATGCGTGAATACGAACTTCTTGGGCACATAGAACCATTGCAAGATCAAGACATTTGTTCACCATCAAGTTTGGAATATTATATTCCACATCACCCAGTTTTTAAAACCTCGAGCACAACAACCAAGCTTCGCGTCGTATTCAATGCATCAGCAAAAACTAGTTCTGGATCATCATTGAATGATATTTTGATGGTTGGCCCAACTGTGCAAGATGATCTCTTTTCTATTATCATACTCTTCAGAACGCACAAATATGTGCTAACGGCAGACATTGAAAAAATGTACCGCCAAATCAAAATGGATTCGTCGCAATTGAATTTACAGAAGATTATCTGGAGAGAGAATCTTAGTATGCCTCATCAAGTTTATCGCTTGCTAACAGTAACATATGGAACAGCTTGTGCACCATACTTAGCAACACGAACTTTGCAACAATTGTCACGAAACGAACAAGAACATTATCCCATGGCGTCAGAGGTGGTAAGGAAAGACTTCTATGTCGATGACCTCATGACAGGCGTGGACACCATTGAAGAAGCTGTGACCCTTCAAAATCAGCTTAAAGCACTTTTACAACGTGGCGGATTTCATTTAAGGAAATGGTGTGCTAATGAGGAAGAGCTGTTGGCCAACATTCCTCCAGAAGATAAAGAGAGCAATCCGACTCTTCAAGTTGACCAAAATAGCACCATCAAGACATTGGGTCTGCTGTGGGATCCAAAGCGTGACACTTTCCACTACTCAGTTAACAATGTGTCACAGAACGTAGTAAATCGAGTCACAAAACGAACAATTTTATCGGTGACAGCTCATATTTTTGATCCATTAGGGTTGATCGGACCAGTCATCCTGAAGCCCAAGATTATCCTTCAAGAATTATGGCAGTTAAAATTATGTTGGGATGAATCGGTCCCAATCAGTTTGCACTCAAGTTGGCAACAATGCCTTTTATCGCTCACAAGTCTCGATAAAATGCAAATCAGGAGAAGAATTCTAGCAGGTGACACAACCGTCCAGTTGGAGATTCACGGTTTTTCAGATGCATCGGAGTCTGCTTATGGCGCATGTTTGTATTTAAGAAGCACAGACTCAAGAGGTTGCGGTACAGTCAACCTCATTTGTTCTAAGTCCCGTGTAGCTCCACTCAAAAAATCATCGTTGCCAAGACTAGAATTATGTGGAGCATTACTATTGGCAGAACTTACCCATCGTACCCTATTAGCCCTTAACAAAAGCATCACCAAATGTTTCTACTGGACAGATTCAACAATTGTGTTAGCATGGTTGGCATCACCATCATCAAATTGGAATACATTCGTGGCAAACAGAGTTGCCAAAATTCAAGAAATCACTGAAATTGAAAATCGGTGACATGTTAGAACGCATGAAAACCCTGCTGACCTTGTGTCTAGAGGTGTGTCAGCTGAGCAGTTAGTTCACTCGAGTTTATGGTGGCATGGTCCAGATTGGCTAATCCAGGACTCTAGCTTATGGATGAAACCTATTTCATGGTGGAGCGGGCTTGTGGTGAGGGAGCTCATGGTGTCTAAAACTCTGGTACCTCCTTTGAAACGTCCCGCATGAATTCTTGTAGATCATCCCAACTAATGCTTGGTCCAAGGAATTCGCTAAATGAAACACATAATAATATATTACTATTAGACACTTTGTTGACATCTCCGGTGTGTTGTTGTGTTAATACACATTGTATATAAATGAATGTATCACACTGTGGCGTCCAAGTTTCATTGGTAGCGTCACTATACATCCTAAGATCTGCCGAAACACACCAAATGTACCATCAGCTAATTTCACCCCGCTTCACATTTAAGAATCGGATGTTATGAGTCTTTTAAAAAAATGCCTCTAAGTGACAATCTTTGGTTTCAATATCAGAAATCAGCAATCGAAAAAGATAATAAGGAATATTTTGTTAATGTATAATTTATTTAAAAAGTTTTCCCTATTCTATACTCAGACGTCTTTTGCTCTTGGTATTTTTACTAATGTGTCCACATGTTAAATGGCTCTTGGAAATAAAGCAGCCGATTAATTTAGAATCACAGAAAGTAGGTAAACTAATATAAATATATTCGTTTCCCAGCTAACTTTGTAAAACGTCTGCCCTCTGTATGTAATAGTGGTCACTGCTGAAACCTCCTTGACACCAAACAAGTAGAAGATGTAAAACTTAATATGTAATAAGTAACAATCAGAGTGAGAGTGGAGCCAGGAACAATAGCCTGAAGGCAGACAATTGAGCCTCAGAGACTCGCAACACGCGGAAAAAGGACCAACTACTGCCATCCTCAAGTTTAAATACTCACAATCCTATGAATATTCGCTGAAAGGCAAACAAGTCACAGTAAAAACAACGAAAAATGCAAGGGATATAGACCTAGTTTGACTTTGATTTTAATAATATAATTTAAGATGATCAGGTAATTTAAACACTTAATATATGTATATATGTTCAAAGAAGAAAGTTTATTAAACCATATTTTCATAATACGTAGTCAAATGTTTTTACTCTCAAAAACTCAGAATTAAGTATTAAGTCATTCACAGGTAGGCAAACTATAATGTCTTCATTAATACACTTTCAATTTAGATAATTTTGTTTTATTCATATACAAAAACTATTTAGCTCTTTTTTTCAAGACATATTTAGATTATTTTATAAAACTATTACTTAGATTGCTACGGATTCTAATGAAACAGCGTTCAAATGAGTCGAAGTCTTAAACTAGAGTGAAAGAATATTTTCTAGAGATGAGATATAAATCACTGTGATTTTTTCAACGATACCATATGATCACCGCTACTCTCAGTGACTCGATATCAAAAGTATAATATTGAATGCTGGACACATTTAGAAATCCCAGAAAATGTGATTGTAGCTTTCACCTCGGGGTATCCACTTTTGGATTGCTACCTAAATCGTTCAGGGTTTGTGTTTGTCTATTGATAGCTATTTACATAACTCCTTGTTGACAATTGTTATCAATTCCTGATGAAATCGAAAGTTACTTAGACACGACTAGTTTACTGTGTCAGGAATATTCGATGACTTGTTTTTGTAATAGCCCATCCTGTAACTTGTATACCCTAAAGTAGCACATTGTTTTGTGCACGGATCAATCAACCACTGTGACATACTTTCAGGTGTGAGAAGGAGGAAAGTGGTTTGGAAATGGAAAACACCTTAAGTTCCACACTATCACACTGTCAGCCTCCAGTGACGTTCCGCAATGAAAGGTTGCCGTGAGGCATAGTCTACAAAAATACATTCCCTAATTTGGTCCAACCTATAAACTCTACCCGCTTGCCAAAACAAATTTTGGCGTAAGATCCCTCCAAAACACGCTGTCCATAGAAAAAAAAAAGGATTGGAACTAAGAACCCCCAAACCAAAATAACACACTGTCATTAGACACTGAGTCTATTTGGTTAAGACAAGCAACCCTTGTGGGGTTAAGTCCCCCAGCATAGTAGCAGAGTTTTAGCTCCAAACAGCGTCCAGGGGAAGGGGACACTAAAAAACAATTTAAAGAACTGAACTATGTTTCCCCGTACTGGTATATGTTCATTATGGATTAAGGTTAAAACAATTTTTGGGGTCCTCAAAACATACTGCCCCTAGATACCTTCAAAAAGGGCTAGTAACACCCCGAATACACACCACACCTGTATATTGCCAAGAAAAGCTGAAATCCCTCGCAAAACACACTACCCCCCTAGACACTAAAAACCCATTTAAAGAGCTGACCTAGGTGACTGCGAGAATATTTTGTTCAAATAAGGTTCTGTGAGCCACCACACGTACGGGGGTTACTTATTATGCCGTGTTAAAGTGAAAAAAGTTAATATATGTGGTGAAAGTGGGCCTATAAATTGTTTTTCTGATGAATTGACGTGAAGAGCACTTTTTAAATAATACCAAATTTTCGGTTCAGTATTAATACAATTTTATTATATCATCAGTGTTATTTTTATACATACCTTATGAATAGTATAAATAAAAATTGACAGCTTCAGATTACATGATTCGACGTATGGATACGGAAAGTAGATCTACTAATTTATTTTAGCTATTAGATATATCCATTCGAAATAAGATTGAGCCATAGATGTAGACAAGGGGAGAGAAGATAAACATGTAAATCTCGGGTGAACTGACTGCAGTGCTACAAGGTAGATATAGACAAGGGGGAAGAATATAAACATGTACAATTACGAGAACACCGACTGCATCGTTATCAAGTTATGTTAACGTTGACTATGGATAACGTGTTAACTAAGATTGATGTTGAAAAGGGAACACCATTGGATCAAATAAAGTCATGGCTTCACGGATGGCAGAAACTATGGTTTGGTTGCAACGTTAACGTAAGCTCTGTGTAAAGTTTACTAAACAATTGCATTTTTCTAACCTGTTGTCGTAAAGATTTTACTCAGACAAACTTGATATTAACACAAGATACTTCAATAAATTTATAAACAAAAGAAAATTAAGGAGGTAAAAAACTATAGTCAAATTATTCAATAATGAATTCAAATGACATATTTTTATTACGGTAGGTATTTTACTGCTTTAATTCTTGAGCACCCATTGTTATTAAATGGAAAGATGCTCGAGGACGACTTTACCTCTAGTTCTATCAGATTATAAACAACCACAAAAAACTACAGCTTTCTGATTGGACGGTAAAAATAATTTGACCTAACATATCAAATGCTCCTAGTTTGTAAAATTAAAACTATACGATTTTGTATTTATTTTATAATTCTGAATTTGGGTAGCCTTTCAAAATGCCTGTTTGTACTTACTCGGGGATATCTTTCACATCGAAGTATTTCCTTTTCATGGAGTTGCACTCGCATTTTCTACGTGGTACTTCAGGAGTCCCCGCAGCCCCACCTAATAGACGCGGGCGCAACTGGCCTTAATTCGTACACCTCCACCACTGGTGTGCTATCCTGCATAGTAATGATGGATGAGCCCTCATCAGTACTTGGACGAATATACTTGAATAGCTTATATGCACCCACCGCAAAGGCTACTGCACCAACCCCAACCATTAAATTGGTCTTCCAGCCCATTGCATTCAATTGCTGGTAACTGGAACAAAGATGCATTGTATCATTGTATTAGTGCTGCATATATCTATAGCTAGGACACTATTGAACAGGTTCATTGGATTATGACTGGAACAAACATATATCATATTACGGTATGGTGCTGCTAGAAAAATGCTCCACAACCAATGATTATGACATAATGAAATGGAAGGAACAAGATCTCAATGCAAGCTCAAATGTAACCTTAATTATATCACCCAGTGAACTTATACATATTAAGAACTGTAAGTTTTCAAAAGATGTGGGTTACGTTATCAAAACTTTACCTAAGTAGAGGTCCCGCTAGAAAATCCACTTTATTGAAACAATTGATTCTTCAGAAAATGAATGAAGGTGACGACGTCGGTAATCATTTAAATAAATTCACTGACGCTGTTGAAAGGCTTGAAGAATTAGAAATCAGTATAAATCCCAATATTTTAAGCATAATGATGCTTTATAGCTTAGCTTATCCAAATCCTTTGAAAATTTTAGAGTAGCAATTGAGTCCAGGGATAACTTGCCTACCCCAGAGGACTTATAAATCAAAATAATTGAAGAGTTTTAAGCCAGAAGCAAAAATGAAAGTGTGACCTCGGAGGACGCTTTTTCCCCGAAAAATTTAAAAAATCAAAGAACAAAATCGTTCAAGCTACTTTCAAAAACCTACCAATGTTCCCTCAACCTCTCAATTTAAATAAAAATGCTACAAATGTGGATGGATCGGCCATATGGCCGTGAACTGTTGGAGCAAATATGAAAAAGAGGAGTAAACTCTCAAAGTGGAAGAACAGTGCCTTTATTTTAATTCAGGTGAGTCTGAAACTTCATCATGGTGCATTGACAGAAGATGCACTTCACATATGTGTAAACATAAATATAGTTTTCAGGACTTTGTTAAAGCCCTTCATGGGATTCTTAAACTGGCCTTTGAGAATCATACAGCTTTTATTATTGGTACTGGCCTAGTTAAAATCAAAATGCAAGGTTCAAACAAAATTAATTTACCTAACATATTGTTTGTACCAAGTCTGACCACAAATCTACTATCAGTATCCAAAGTGACTCTAAAGGGTTCGATGTCTTGTTCAAAATAGAGCAAAGCATTAGTAACATATCCTCAAGGCAATGTAGTATTAGAAGCTAAGAAGTCAAATGGGCTATATTATGTTGATTTTAAGGCTGTATAAGTAATGAATAAAGTACATGAAGTACATGAAATAGAAAAAGGCATAAAAAACTTGCTCACTTAAATGAAGTAGATTTAAAGTTGGCGTGCAAAAATGCAAAATTGGAAGGCTTACATTTTTTAAAAGAGTGATACGCTGAGTGATTGTGAGGTATGTATCAAAAGAAAATTAACCTGAGCTCCTTTCTCTACAAGAGAAGTTCTAGAAAACCATAAAGTTTTGGAAATAGTGGATTCGGATGATTTTGGCCCCATGCGTGTCGAACCCCCTGGTGGATCATGATATTTTGTAACCTTTACAGATGAGGAAACGCGCTACATCCAAGTTTATTTCTTAAAACGTAAAAATGAAGTTCTAGAAGTTTTCAAAGTATATAAAAACGAGGTTGAAAATTTTACAGAAAACAAAATTAAATTTCTGCAATCTGAAAATGAAACCTCAGAATACTGCAACAAAGAGTTTGAGAGTTTTCTAAAAGAATGTGGAATTCAGAGTCGGCTGTCTACACCATATACCCCTCAACAAAATGGCTTTTATGAGAGGATGAATAGAACCCTACTTGATAAAGCCCGATGTCTCATGTTGGAGTCAAACTTGCACTTATTATTTTGGACTGAGGCAATTCACACAGCAAACTACCTGCGTAATAAGTCTCCATCAAGGACCCTCAAAGGTGAAACACCTTTTCGGAAATGGGTACGAAGAGTTCCATTGGTTCAACATATTCATATTTTTGGCAACAAAGCCTTCGTTTAGGACAAAAAAATTGGCAAAGGAAAGTTTACTTCCAGGACAGATGAATGAATTTTTGTCGGAAATTCTGAAATTTCAAAAGCTTATAGAATATGGATGCCCAATGAAAGGAAAATCAAAATCACAAGAGATGTCAGGGTTTTGAACAAAAAATTCTATGACTCAAAGGAAAGTAGAGGAGACAACGATATAGTAATGGATGACCAACCTAATGAGGACAACAAATAAGTTATTAATGAATAAAATATTGATGAAATAACTCTTCCAGCTCCACCTGTTCAATTTCAAGACCTTGTAGACATCTTAGACCAAGAAGCGCAAGATCCAGTTGAAGACTAAGTACACTCAAGGTCAAAACTTTACAGGAAATTTACAATTTGAGTGTCAGATTATGATGTGTCAGCCTATTGTGATGTTAAAGATGCATTAGAAGGAGGCGATGAAGAAGCATGGCAAAAAGCTATGAAAGAGGAAATAAAATCTCAATTCATTGAAACTTGGGAAATTGTAGATCGAGAAGAAGGTGACAATGTGTTAGGTAGCAGAATGGTATTAAAAATAAATATAAAGACAATGTAGAACTATAGAGAATGAAAGCTCGTCTTGTTGCAAAAAGTTTTGCTCAGCGCCCGGGAATTGACTTTGTCTTTGCTCCTGTCGCAAAACTGAGTTCAATTAGAGTTCTTCTTGGAAAAGCACTTAATCAAGAAACGGGAGTTACTCAAATCGATGTTTTGACTGCCTTCCTCAATGGCGAACTTGAAGAAAGAATCTTAATGCAAAAACCAGACATGTTGGAAACACTTTTATGTGTCATAATGATGGAAGAAAGCCACAACAAAGACCATTATACATTTCTCAAAGCTAAGAATATGCTGGAAAAGCTTCAAAAATCAGATAAGGACAAAGTATGCCTACTTAAAAGAGCAGTTTATGGCTTAAAACAAGCTGGTAAGCAATGGTTTAAGAGGTTGGACTTGAAACCATAGCAATTGGGTTTCGTTCCCTCACAAGCTGAGCCTTGTATATACACATCTACTACTATTAAAGAGAGGGAACAAACATTGATAGCCATATATGTAGATGACATTATAGTGGCATCAAGAAATCAGCAACATATGAATGATTTAAAACAAGAACTAAAGAAATCCTTTGAAATGTGAGACCTTGGAGAACTACATAATTGTTTAAGAATCGAGTTCTGCCACAAGGATGGTATGATTTCAGTATCGCAAACTCGATACACTGAAGAAATTCTCAAAGAATACATACAGCATGACTGACTGTAAAGCCGTTGCAACTCCAAAGCTACGTGGCATGAAGTTACAGAAGAATCTTGGAAATATCGAAAAATATCCCTATCAAAACTTTATTTGTGCACTCATGTATCTGTCTGTGGCTACTAGGCCAGACATAACACACACAGTTAGCTTCTTAAGCCAGTACAACACCTGTTTTGAGAAAGAGCATTGGCTGGCTGCCAAAAGAGCTTTGCGCTACTTAAAGAGAACCAAAAAATCTCGCACTGGCTTTCAAGAAAACTAGTAAGCCACTCATTGGGATGTCAGATTCTGATTGGGCAACTGGAGAAGATAGAAGATCTTATTCAGGATACTGTTTCCAGTTTGCAGCGACTTCCATCAGCTGGGAATCAAGAAAACAGAGAACTGTGGCTCTGTCTACAGTGGAAGCAGAATACATGTCATTGACAAAGGCAGCAAAGAAGCAATACACTTAAAACAGTTATTACACGATATGGGTGTGACTCACCAATCAATTGAAATACTTAATGACAATTTGTATGCAGAAAGTTTGACCAAGAATAACATCATAAGCTCAAAGTCCAACCATATCAGCATTAGAGAACACTTCACTAGAGAAAAGGTACCGGCTGGAGACATCATCAACTACAAGCCAATGGAGACTTTGGAAGTTGATGTTCTCACCAAGGCATTGGCTTCTCCTAGGCATAGGCATAGTGCTCTTGAACTTGGGCAACGATTCTGATGAGTGAGGGGGAGTGTTGAAATAAGACAGAACAATGAACAATTAACCACTCGCCAAAGTCTTGTGTGAACCTTATTCTGATATGTTAATCCTAGATCCTGTATCCAACTCAGTTTAAGGAGATCCTAGATCCTGTCATCATTGTTTTGTTCTATTTTGCTATTGATAAAAATATTCGCCATTTTTATGCTTAAAATGTATTAATATAATAATAAACTAGTTCTTTCGATTTAATTATTATTTTAATTTATACAGATAAACAGATTTTGACAAAAGACGTCTCGGGAAAAACAGAGGTTTAAAAGGAAAATCTGACTCGTCCAGTGAATTTTCAGCTTTTATTTCTTTATTTACAACGTCAAAAAAAACCTGGTTGTGTATGGTTTTATTTATTTAAATAAGTGGTCTGAGGTCAGAGTTCCTGACTACAGATACAGTTGTCCCTGGTTCACTGTCTGCAGAAGAACTTTAAAAGGGTTGAAGGGGAGGGGGGGGGGGCATACAACATATCAAGATAAAGGAAAAAGATTAAAAAATAAAACTCGTTGGTGACCATTAGTTTCTAGTTGGCATTGCAAAGCATTTTGGGTACATACATAATTTTTGTACCTTTGAAATTGCTGCGCCACTCAAGCAGAATTTGTTCTTTATTCTCGGCAAATGTGTGAATATTACTTTAGATACTGTGAGGAATGTTATTTACTTTTAAGACTTTCATCTAAGCTGATTAAATTATTATTATTATTATATATTACCTTGTAACAACCAGTCCAATAATCAGCCAGTCGCCAAAACACTTCTGACACTGACACACTGTTAATTAGCAGTGTTGTATTAATCACAACTATCGATAAGTTTGGAATTCTTTAAAGACTTCCCTATATAAATATTACACAAGTTCACAGTTTTTATAACCAACTCTTTACTCGAATAAAGTATTCATGGTAACCAAATGTTTTCTATGACATTGTTAAAATGTTTTGTTGTCAAATATATAAATTATGATTATTGTTGATGTCGTCCAAGACTTATTTATATCCTATCTTGTTCATGTGAACAATACGTGCTTATTTGTAAACAAGCATACCCCACTTTACAATGATCAGCTCTCCGTTGCTGCTTCGCTTATACGATGGTTTTAAATCATGATTATACCCCGAGTGTCATAGACAGCTGCCTCAATGATCCAACAGTTTAGCGACAGGACGCTGACAGCTTCCTGATGCAGTCAGTTTGGAGATCTGGTTTCAAATCTCAATCAGGTGTATACTGATGGTGCTAAAAAAAAGTTTGTGTATATATATATATATATATATATATATATATATATATATATATATATATATATATATATATATATATATATATATATATATAAGTGTGTGAGTGTTCAGTTCAGTTTTTTGTGTTTGGCTATAATATTATATAAATCAGGGTTTGAAACGAGACTTAACTTACTTAGCTAATTTCTTTTCCACCTCTTTATTAGGTGCTGTTACATATGCTACAGAGTGAGTTCCAGGAATATAGTTGGCGGCCATAGAACTGGCAGTTGTTCTCAGAATTGTCAGGCAAAGAAGAAATCCACTTATCTATAAAAATAAATCAATATTGTTGGATATTTGTGTGTCTTTGCATTTTGCTATGCTCATTTGTTTTGTTATCATTTTCTATTGCCATGGATCTGTAGCTTTGTTTTGTTTTGTTGTCTAAAATGAAGCGACCGAACAGGGTCCTTTTTTGTGCGGGTAATACATTAAATAATAGTAAAGTCTGAGTTGTTTAATTCAGTGGTCCTCCCGGTTGTTAAAAATAGGGATTCCTCAGCCGTCAATCTCGAACATTGGTCCACGCGGGCCGGATAGTTAAGAAAACGAGTGACTATAGATTACAGTGTCGTTTATGATTTGTGAGCAAGTCACATAAATATCATTATCAGTGTAATATTCTCGCGAGTGTAACAATAAGATGTGTATCTCAAACGTTTATTTTGAGTAATATTTTCTATTACATTTATTCAGGTGACCTGGTGGTCTAAGGGTAAGGTGTCAGACTTCTATACTGGCGGCCGGGGTTCAATCCTCGGTCCCAGCACAGATTTATCTGATTACCAAACCCTTCCTTCACCTCTGACAAGACATCTTGTGAATGTGAGGAATGCCAGGTCTCCACCGTGGTTCGGATTCCACGTTAAACTGTAGGTCCTTCATTTCATCTCACAATCACCCTACCATTACACATTAGCGTAAGAGCGTATAACCCGAACGGGTAGTAAGACGCGGTGCTAATAATAATAATAATAATACATTTATTTACTGGTTCTAATAATAAGTATTGACGTATTTGAATTGTTTCAACTTAGTTGAATATAAACATTACAATCAACCATCGTAGATAGTAAACAAATAGCGCACGCAAACACATTGTGACGTCACGCGAGCAACCAGCTATAGCAAGTCAACTTAATAGTGAGTTTTCATCCCAACGAGCCCAGTGTCGTGCTCACAACTATAGCAAGTTAACTTAGAAGTTTTTTTAAAAAAGTTTTGTTTTTTCATAGGGTATGTCTGTGCATGTCTTATTCTCTGGCATCTCATGATTAGTTTTAAATAATTATGGCGCAAGAACAACTTAAATCACTAACAAAAATTCGTGGTGTTTTAAGTGGAAGTCTCACACGTATTCAAACATTTATAGATCAATTTAATGAAAGAAATACAAGCATAAATGAAGTAAAGGTGCGTTATAAGAAAGTAAATGAAATCTGGGACAAATTTCAGGTAGTTCAATTACAAATTGAACAAGCTGATCTAGATTAAACTACTGAAATTGAAGGATATAGGCAAGAATTTGAGGATAAATACTACACAGTTTGTGCAACTATGCAGGATTTAATAGAACGCACTACGGTAGCGCCAGGTTTAACAATTAACGAGTCAGCAGAATCAGTAAATTCAATTTCACACTCCTGTAATAATTCTGGCATACGATTACCTGCAATAAAACTAGCTACTTTCGATGGCGAGTATGAGAAATGGACAACATTTGCGGACAGTTTCAAGGTCATGGTACATGAAAACGGACAATTGCCTAAAATCCAGAAGTTTCAGTATCTTGTGTCATCACTTTCAGGTCAGGCCGCACAGTTAATACAGAACTTACCTCTTACTACGGATAATTATTCAGTGCCATGGAAGCTACTTGAGGATCGATACCAAAACAAACGTCTTATCGCATCTACCCATATAAGGCAATTGATAGATATTCAACCTATCCGGAAGGAATCTGCAGTAGAATTGCTACAATTCATTAACACTGCAAAGAGTAACTTAAATGCAGTTAGGGCGCTCAACATTGACACACCTTTACATGGCCTACTTCTTGTCCATCTATTCACACAGAGGATTGATGCTATGACAAGGAGAGAATGGGAGTTAACAATTTCTGACAAGTCATTCCCAACATTAGATTGTTTCATTGAATTTTTGGAATTCCGAAGGCAGGCATTAGAAAATATTAGGCCTTTTGATAATGAATATATCAATTTAGGCAAATATGATATTAATTACAAGGTGACGAGGCTGCCTCGCCGCACCAGCGTACTAGTTAACACTTCACAAAGGCAGTGCCAGTACTGTGGTAATAACACCCACAATCTGTACAAATGTAATGATTTCTTGCATGCCAGTTTGTATGATAAGAAGCAATATGTCAAACAAAGAGGGTTATGTTTCAACTGCTTACAAAATGGTCACAGTGTAAACGAGTGTCCTAGCATGCACAAATGTAAGAATTGTGGCCCATCTCACCATACATTGATTCACAATGAACGACGTTTGCCAGTAGATGTGCATAAGAACGAAGTTAGGCCAAGTCTAAATAGTGGACACCATGACAGCCAGTACCAAAGGGGTCCGGGTGAGTGCAAACAATCAGATAATGCTTGTTTAAGTCCTACTCAGGGCAGCTATTGTAGTCTCAAATAGCGAAGCCAAACTCAAGTGTTATTGTCTGCAGCGATCATCAAGGTCAAGGACAACCTGGGTCGCACTCACCCCTGCAGAGTACTTTTGGATTGTGGTTCACAGTCGAACTTCATCACGGAGTCACTTGCTCAGCGGTTAAAACTGAGACGTCGGCGCAACTTATTGCCAATTGCAGGAATCAATGACATTGCGTTTACAGCTTCACAGAGTGTAGACGTACAATTAATGTCAAGGGTTTCAGAGTACTCGGCTAATGTAACATGCTATGTACTTCCTAATATTACAAGTGCTATGCCAGCTACATGTCTAGACATTGGCGAGTGGTGTATCCCTGACGACATTAAGTTAGCAGATGATCAGTTTCACACCCCTGGTCATATAGACATGCTTTTAGGTGCTGAATTGTTCCTTCACCTATTAAAGGGTGGGCGGCGGACACGTGATCAAAATCATCCTGTACTACAGGAGACAGAAGTGGGTTGGATTCTTGCTGGAAGGATGCCAACGAGTACCGGAAACAAGAAACCGACAGCTTCCACATCATTCTTCTTGAGAAATGAGCCTAACCTAAGCGAGCAGCTGCAACGGTTCTTGGAACAAGAAGAGTTTGTATCTTTCCCATGCACCGACGAGGAAAGGTATTGCGAGCAGCACTTTATTGAGAATACATCAAGGGATGAAACAGGACGTTTCGTCGTGCGTTTGCCTCAAAGGACAGACCACGCCTCATTGGGTGAATCCATCATCGGTGCCAAGAACAGATTCCGACATCTGGAAAGGAAATTCTGCAAGGACGAAGTTCTTTGAGAAAATTATGTAAGGTTTATGGAGGAGTACCAGGGTTTAGGCCACATGAAGCTGTTGCCTGCACCTCATTCCAACTCAAGGTCAGAGTGCGATACCACTATGGAACCAACGTTCTACTTACCTCATCATGCTGTCCACAAGGAAAGTAGCACGACAACAAAGACACGGGTCGTCTTTGATGCTTCTGCTAAATCATCAAACGGTGTATCATTAAATGATATTCTCATGGTTGGTCCCACCCTACGACAGGATCTACAGTCTATAGTATTGCGTTTCAGAACACATACATATGCAATGACTGCTGATATCACTAAGATGTACAGACAAATTCGCATAGATCCAAGAAACTATAATTTACAACACATTTTATGGTGCTCAAACACAGAAGCACCATTAGAGCACTATCAGTTAACAACGGTAACATATGGTAGATCATCTGCTTCCTTTCTTGCAACCAGATGTCTCATACAGTTAGCTAATGAAGCATCAGTTAATTATCCCGAAGCGTCAGAAGTTATCAGAAGGGATATGTATATGGATGATCTTCAGACAGGACATGATGATCTTCACAGGGCTGATCAGTTACAGCAAGATCTAATTCAAACACTGGAAAGGGGTGGATTCCAACTCCACAAATGGTGTGCAAATCACGCCTCTCTACTTGAAGTAATCCCAGATCAAAAGAGAGAAACGCAACTACCATTCAAGTTTAACCATTCTGAGGGAGTAAAGACATTGGGTTTGTTGTGGCATCCTGCTTTGGATGAGTTGCAATTTGATATATGTGTAAAGGTTCATAAGGGCCCAGTCACGAAAAGGATAGTACTAAGTATCATATCTTCGATCTTCGATCCACTTGGTCTTCTAGGACCAGTAATTTTTCGTTGCAAGAGATGTATAAAGTGCTTATGGTCATGTCCTTTGCAGTGGGATGAGGTGCTTCCCATAGAACTGCAAGAAGAATGGAGTTTGCTCTACGATCAAATGCCACTCCTAAACAACCTAAAAATACTACGATTGGTTAAGTGTCATGGAACTATAACCAACATACAAATACACGGATTTTCAGATGCTTCCGAAGCAGGATTTGGAGCTTGCGCGTATCTTCGCTGTGTCAACAAAAATGGTGACATCAGCGTACATGTTCTGTGTTCTAGGTCACGGGTGGCACCCCTGCAGCAGATATCACTGCCTCGTTTGGAATTATGTGGTGCTTTACTCTTAGCCAGACTTGTAAAGAAGACTGCATCGTCGTTAAATCTACTCGTTAACAGCATACATCTGTGGACAGATTCTACAGTTGTATTAGCATGGCTGGCAGCAACACCTACAAGATGGAAGACCTTCGTAGCCAACAGGGTCTCAGAAATCCAACATTTGACATCAGATTGTGATTGGAAACACGTTCCAACACAATGCAATCCTGCTGACATCCTGTCCAGAGGATCAGCTCCAGAAGACTTTTGCAATTAAAATAAATGGTAGTATGGGCCAGATTGGCTGGCAAAGGAAGGTGATCAATGGCCTCAATGTAAGTATATTACTCCCAAGGAGGAGACAACTGAACGTAAGAGCCAAGCAGTGTATATAGCAGTGACACACAATCCTGAGGAAATTGTCATGAGATTCTCATCATTAACCAGATTGCAGCGAGTAATAAGTTATTGTTTTCGCTTCATAGCCAATGCAAGAAAACAGCAAATTATACACCAAGATCCGATAACTGTGATGGAGCTTCGAGCAACTCTGTATCATTTCATCAGACAGCTACAGCTATTATCATATCCACAAGAGGTTAAAAATCTCAAAGATCTTAAAGAAATTGGAGGAAAGAGCGCTCTTCGCAATATTCATCCCTTCCTTGACGAAGACGATATTCTACGAGTGGGAGGTCGATTGCAACATGCTGAGGTTGAGTACGACCAGAAACACCCTATCATCTTGACAGCAAGCTAAAACCTCACAAGATTAATCATCCAAAATGAGCATCTAAGACTACTTCATGCTGGTCCCCAGTTGTTACTTGCAGCTCTCAGACAACGATATTGGATAGTGAATGGCAAGAGTGTTGTACGCCACATAGTCCACAAGTGTATGAAATGCTTCAGGTTAAAGGCAAAGGCAGCACAACAACTGATGGTACAGTTACCAGAATCTCGTGTACGTTCAGCAAGGCCATTTCTGAACTGTGGTGTGGATTATGCTGGTCCATTCTTAATTCGTCAAGGTGGGTGGCGTAGCAAGATCAAGGTAAAATGCTATGCGGCGATATTCATATGTTTTGCAACAAAGGCTATCCATATTGAACTGGTAAGCGATCTGACAACAGAAGCCTTCATAGCGGCACTTCATAGATTTTCTGCCAGACGCGGAAGGAGTAATAATATCTACAGTGATAATGGTACTAATTTTGTAGGGGCAAATAATTCTCTTCGAGCTGTCTATAGATTATTTCAGGATGATAAGTTTAAGGAACAAGTGGCGGGTTTTGCAAGTGTTGAGGGTATACAATGGCATTTTATACCGTCAGGCTCACCACACTTTGGTGGACTTTGGGAAGTGGGTGTCAAGTCTATGAAATTCCACATGAGACCTGTTGTGGGCAATACAAGTCTAACCTTTGAAGAGTTGTGTACAGTATTGGCACAAATTGAAGCTTGCCTCAATTCTCGTCCTCTTTGTCAATTATCGTCCGATCCCAGTGACCCTCAAAGTCTGACCCCTGGTCATTTCTTGATAGGTGGGCCTATCACCGCAATACCAGAGTCAAACTACGAACATATTTCCATGAACAGACTGTCTAGGTGGCAACTGGTTCAACAATGCACCCAACGGTTGTGGAAATTGTGGTCACATGACTACTTAAGCCAACTCCAACAGCGTTCCAAGTGGACCACTGTAGTCCCCGATCTTCAACCAGTAATGGTTGTGCTCCTGAAGGACGATGATGTTCCACCTCTACAGTGGAGATTGGCTGTGGTGGAAGAAATCCATCGTGGTCGTGACAATCGTGTTCGAGTAGCTACTGTCCGTACGTCATCCAGTGTTGTCAAACGGGTGATACAAAAGCTGTGTCCCCTACCAATTGACTCAATTGACTAATGTATAGTAGTGCTTTTAGTGTTTATTATATTTATACTGTTCTATTTGAGACCTTCTAACTTATTGTTAAAAAATATGTCCTATTTTGGTGGGTGGTATGTTGGGTATTTGTGTGTCTTTGCATTTTGCTATGCTCATTTGTTTTGTTTTAAAAATCATTTTCTATTGCCATGGATCTGTAGCTTTGTTTTGTTTTGTTGTCTAAAATGAAGCGACCAAACAGGGTCCTCTTTTTGTGCGGGTAATACATTAAATAATAGTAAAGTCTGAGTTGTTTAATTCAGTGGTCCTCCCGGTTGTTAAAAATAGGGATTCCTCAGCCGTCAATCCCGAACAAATATTGTTTAGTAAAAGTTTAGTATGTTGTAAGATTTAGACATCTAAAATTAGGTAAGTATTTAAACTAAGAGAATGTGTTTGAATGGTCTAAGAGAAAAGAAAGGCTGGTCAATAAAATGTACAAACCAAGAAAAAATAAAACATTACTCTACAAGAAAAACTTATAATCAAACATTAATTTTAGAATGTCAAAATTAATCTTGAATTAAGGTTAAATTATAAATCTTACTTATCCAAACACTGGTACCCAACAGATTTTGTTAGCACTATATCACTGGTGATGTTTGACATATAAAGTAGAATTTGGAATTTTAAAGGCAATTTAATTGTGGTATTGTACTTTATAATAAAGAACAGTTCACTAACGATATTGTAAATAAACTGTCCCTTCCCCAGACCATCCCTCTTGCTAGCAATCATAGAAAAAATACCTCGGTACGTTCGGCCGAGATTCTAATCCCAACTTCCTTGTCAGCGGCAAACTAAATTAGATGAGCTTTACATTATTCCACATTCCAAGCGTTTTGGCCGTGTTTATTAAACACATTATCTCTAAAGGTATGTTTTATATGACGAGAGCGATACACCCTACGGGATTTGAACGACGACCTCCCATTCCTCAGAAAACTAGACGAGACAATACAAGACTCACGCCTTTGTTTGTGTTCCTATCGGTGTGTTAAAAAGAATGTTGTTTTAGGACTTATGCCGGCATGCCATACAAATTTAGGTCTTGTGCCGTTAGGTCTTGTGCTTGTTGGCTTGTGAGATTAGGTCTTGTGGGATAAGGTCTTATAAAATTAGGTCAAGTGAAGTTAGGTCCTGTAAAATTAGGTCTTATAAAATTAGGTATTTTGCCTTTAGGACCACTGCCTGCTTGAACAGTTAAGGATTTTTAAAGTAATATATAAAAAATTAATTTTAGGTCCAGTGCTTTAGGTCCAGTGCCTTTAGGTCTAGTAAAGTTAGGAGCTATAAAATTAGTTGTTATAATGTTAGGTCTTATAAAGTTAGGTGTTATGAAGTTAAGAAATTTAGTTTAGGAGTTGTGACTTTAGGCCTTATAATTTTAGGTCCACTGCCGTATGTACGACCTCCCTCCATGTTATTATCGCTACTACAATATTACTAGTAGTTCTGTGAAGAGTAGAACTCCCTCCCTACATGTTATTATCGTTACTACAGTCTTACTAGTAGCTCTGTGAACAGTAGACCTCCCTCCCTCCATGTTATTATCGCTACTACAGTCTTACTAGTTGCTCTGTGAACAGTAGACCTCCCTCCATGTTATTATCGCTACTACAGTCTTACTAGTTGCTCTGTGAACAGTAGACCTCCTTCATGTTTTATCGCTACTACAGTCTACTATAGTTCTGTGAACAGTAGACTCCCTCATGATATTATCGTTACTACAGTCTTACTAGTAGTTCTGTGAACAGTAGACCTTCCTCCATGTTATTATCGCTACTACAGTCTTACTAGTAGTTCTGTGAACAGTAGAACTTCCTCCATGTTATTATCGCTACTACAGTCTTACTAGTAGTTCTGTGAACAGAAAACCTCTTCCCTCCCATGTTATTACGTTACTTACTAGTCTTACTAGTTGACTCTTCTGAACAGTAGACCTCCCTTCATGTTATTATCAATACTATAGTCTTACTAGTAGTTCTGTGAACACTAGACCTTCCTCCATGTTATTATCGCTACTACAGTCTTACTAGTAGCTCTGTGAAAAGTAGACCTCTCTATGTTATTATCGTTACTACAGTCCTACTAGTAGTTTCGTGAACAGTAGACCTCCCTCCATGTTATTATCGCTACTACAGTCTTACTTGTAGTTCTGTGAAGAGCAGACCTCCCTCCATGTTATTATCGCTACTACAGTCTTACTAGTAGTTCTGTGAACAGAAGACCTCTCTCCCTCCATGTTATTATCGTTACTACAGTCCTACTAGTAGTTTCGTGAACAGTAGACCTCCCTCCATGTTATTATCGCTACTACAGTCTTACTTGTAGTTCTGTGAAGAGCAGACCTCCCTCCATGTTATTATCGCTACTACAGTCTTACTAGTAGTTCTGTGAACAAAAGACCTCTCTCCCTCCATGTTATTATCGCTACTACAGTCTTACTAGTAGTTCTGTGAACAGAAGACCTCTCTCCCTCCATGTTATTATCGTTACTACAGTCTTACTAGTAGTTCTGTGAACAGTATACCTCCCTCCATGTTATTATCGTTACTACAATATACTAGTAGTTCTGTGAACAGTAGAGCCCTCCATGTTATTATCGTAACTATAGTCTTACTAGTAGTTCTGTGAACAGTAGACCTTCATCCATGTTATTATCGCTACTACATTCTTACTAGTAGTTCTGTGAACAGTAGACCTCCCTCACTCCATGTTATTATCGTCACTACAGTCTTACTAGTAGTTCTGTGAACAGTAGACCTCCCTCCATGTTATTATCGTTACCACAATATTACTAGTAGTTCTGTGAAGGGTTAACCTCGCTCCCTCCATGTTATTATCGTTACTACAGTCTTACTAGTAGTTCTTTGTGAACAGTAGACCTCGCTCACTCCATTTAGGAATCCCAGCCAAAGGAGGAAATTTTCTGACTAAATTTTATCTCTGAGGATTTCCCATCTTGTCTTCACGTCAATGTGATTGCTCTTCTCGAATATCCTACCCGTTCCTACCCACTTCTTGATATGTCCACTAATGGCACGTGGGTTATAAATATAAAGTTAACCCGACGTAGTATGGGTACATATTAATGCAAGAATCCACAGTCTTAGATTCATCATACACACATGTTCGAATGTCAGTGACGTGTGCGAGTGGTAACATACTCGCCTTTCTTAGTCACGCTGTATAAAACTGAGAGGGGCTACAGTCTCACTTTCATAGGAAGCCCATTATTTGGAAACTGGTGACTCATGTGTTCTTTAGCACCGCTCTTACTACTTGTTTGGTTTATACACGTATGTACTAATTACACTGGTGGGTTAGGGATTTGAAATTCCTTATTTTAGAGGAAATTCACCCGCATTCGAGTGTAGCGAGAGTATAAAACCATTTGGGGAAAACCACCCTCAGTGCACCCAACTGGGATTGAACCCGATCTTCCCGCCTTCTGCAGTCTAGTCCATAACGAGTGTAGCGCGTTAGACCACGTGGTCACCGAAGTGGGTGTAAACTAATTTTACCACAGTGGCGTGAATAAATATAGGTAGTTTTACTAGTAGTTCTGTGAACAGTAGACCTCCCTCCATGTTATTATCGTTACTACAGTCTTACCAGTAGTTCTGTGAACAATAGACCTCCCTCCATGTTATTATCGTTACTACAGTCTTACTAGTAGTTCTGTGAACAGTAGACCTCCCTCCATGTTATTATCGTTACTACAGTCTTACCAGTAGTTCTGTGAACAATAGACCTCCCTCCATGTTATTATCGTTACTACAGTCTTACTAGTAGTTCTGTGAACAGTAGACCTTGCTCCATGTTATTATCGTTACTACAGTCTTACTAGTAGTTCTGTGAACAGTAGACCTCCCCCCATATTATTATCGTTACTACAGTCTTACTAGTAGTTCTGTGATCAGTAGACCTCCCTCCATGTTATTATCTTTACAACAGTCTTACTAGTAGTTCTGTGATCAGTAGACCTCCCTCCATGTTATTATTGTCACTACAGTCTTACTAGTAGTTCTGTGAACAGTAGACCTCCCTCCATGTTATTATCGTTACCACAGTCTTACTAGTAGTTCTGTGAACAGTAGACCTCCCTCCATGTTATTATCAATACTACAATCTTACTAGTAGTTCTGTGAACAATAGACCTCCCTCCATGTTATTATCGCTACTACAGTCTTACTAGTATTTCTGTGAACAATAGACCTCCCTCCATGTTATTATCGCTACTACAGTCTTACTAGTAGTTCTGTGAACAGTAGACCTCCCTCCATGTTATTATAGTTACTACAGTCTTACTAGTAGTTCTGTGAACAGTAGACCTCCCCCCATGTTATTATCGTTACTACAATCTTACTAGTAGTTCTGTGAACAGTAGACCTCCCTCCATGTTATTATCGTTACTACAATCTTACTAGTAGTTCTGTGAACAGTAGACCTCCCTCCATGTTATTATCGCTACTACAGTCTTACTAGTAGTTCTTTGAACAGTCGACCTCCCTCCATGTTATTATAGTTACTACAGTCTTACTAGTAGTTCTGTGAACAATAGACCTCCCTCCATGTTATTATCGTTACCACAGTCTTACTAGTAGTTCTGTGAACAGTCGACCTCCCTCCATGTTATTATCGCTACTACAGTCTTACTAGTAGTTCTGTGAACAGTAGACCTCCCCCATATTATTATCGTTACTACAGTCTTACTAGTAGTTCTGTGAACAGTAGACCTCCCCCCATATTATTATCGTTACTACAGTCTTACTAGTAGTTCTGTGATCAGTAGACCTCCCTCCATGTTATTATCTTTACAACAGTCTTACTAGTAGTTCTGTGATCAGTAGACCTCCCTCCATGTTATTATTGTCACTACAGTCTTACTAGTAGTTCTGTGAACAGTAGACCTCCCTCCATGTTATTATCGTTACTACAGTCTTACTAGTAGTTTTGTGAACAGTAGACCTTCCTCCCTCCATGTTATTATCGTTACCACAGTCTTACTAGTAGTTCTGTGAACAGTAGACCTCCCTCCATGTTATTATTGTCACTACAGTCTTACTAGTAGTTCTGTGAACAGTAGACCTCCCCCCATGTTATTATCGTTACTACAGTCTTACTAGTAGTTTTGTGAACAGTAGACCTTCCTCCCTCCATGTTATTATCTTTACAACAGTCTTACTAGTAGTTCTGTGATCAGTAGACCTCCCTCCATGTTATTATTGTCACTACAGTCTTACTAGTAGTTCTGTGAACAGTAGACCTCCCTCCATGTTATTATCGTTACTACAGTCTTACTAGTAGTTTTGTGAACAGTAGACCTTCCTCCCTCCATGTTATTATCGTTACCACAGTCTTACTAGTAGTTCTGTGAACAGTAGACCTCCCTCCATGTTATTATAGTTACTACAGTCTTACTAGTAGTTCTGTGAACAGTAGACCTCCCCCCATGTTATTATCGTTACTACAATCTTACTAGTAGTTCTGTGAACAGTAGACCTCCCTCCATGTTATTATCGCTACTACAGTCTTACTAGTAGTTCTTTGAACAGTAGACCTCCCTCCATGTTATTATCGTTACTACAGTCTTACTAGTAGTTCTGTGAACAATAGACCTCCCTCCATGTTAATATCGCTACTACAGTCTTACTAGTAGTTCTGTGAACAGTCGACCTCCCTCCATGTTATTATAGTTACTACAGTCTTACTAGTAGTTCTGTGAACAATAGACCTCCCTCCATGTTATTATCGTTACCACAGTCTTACTAGTAGTTCTGTGAACAGTCGACCTCCCTCCATGTTATTATAGTTACTACAGTCTTACTAGTAGTTCTGTGAACAATAGACCTCCCTCCATGTTATTATCGCTACTACAGAGTTACTAGTAGTTCTGTGAACAGTAGACCTCCCTCCATGTTATTATCATTACTACAGTCTTACTAGTAGTTCTGTGAACAGTAGACCTCCCTCACTCCATGTTATTATCGTCACTACAGTCTTACTAGTAGTTCTGTGAACAATAGACCTCCCTTCATGTTATTATCGTTACTACAGTCTTACTAGTAGTTCGGTGAACAGTAGACCCCCCCCCATGTTATTATCGTTACTACAGTCTTACTAGTAGTTCTGTGAACAGTAGACCTCCCTCCATGTTATTATCGTTACTACAGTCTTACTAGTAGTTCTGTGAACAGTAGACCTCCCTCCATGTTATTATCGTTACCACAATATTACTAGTAGTTAAATATTTAACTAGTAATATTGGTGACCTGGTGATCTAGGGGTAAGGTCTCAGGCTTTTCTTCTGGGGGTCCGGTGTTCAATGCTCTGTCTCAGCATAGATTTATTTGATTATCAAGCACATCCTTCACGTCTGATAAGACGTGTATTGATCACAAGTTGTAAATGTTTGGTATGTCAGGCCTCCACCGTGGTTCGGATCCCACGTTAAACTGTAGGTCCTTCATTTCTTTTCACAATCACCCTACCATTACACATTAGCGTAATTGCGTATAACCCTAACAGGTAGTAAGACGCGGTGCTAATAATAATAATAATTAGTAATATAGAGAGAAATTATGCAGTAATCCTTAAGAAAGTATTATTTGTAGAGTTTGATGACTCTTTTAATCAACGTTTTAACTATTAAATACAATTAAACATATAAATTTTACAATTTCAAGTTTTAGTGATTCTTACTCAATGTTAGTAGTCAAAAGTTGTCTTCCTGTAAAAACCAGGATTTGGCTGAGTAGCCTGATTCGTTTTGGAAGATCTTCTATCCTATCAAAATGTTACTATACAAAATCTTTTGTTCCAAATTACTATTTGATGTGTTTAATGTGTTGCGTACTGTATTTGTTGTTTCAGACAGAGAGCAGTGCGGCAAGTGTTGGGCAGGCACCAGACGACTCAACCTTAACAAGTATTGCCGCAGAGATTACGGTATGTACGGCCTTGTGGTTGAATGGGTAGTTTGCAAGAGGAGAACCAACCTTCCTCCACACCTCACACCTTGACCCACCTCCAGGTGAACACTTGTGGTTGAATGGGTAGTTTGCAAGAGGAGGCCAACCTTCCTCCACACCTCACACCTTGACCCACCTCCAGGTGAACACTTGTGGTTGAATGGGTAGTTTGCAAGAGGAGGCCAACCTTCCTCCACACCTCACACCTTGACCCACCTCCAGGTGAACACTTGTGGTTGAATGGGTAGTTTGCAAGAGGAGAACCAACCTTCCTCCACACCTCACACCTTGACCCACCTCCAGGTGAACACTTGTGGTTGAATGGGTAGTTTGCAAGAGGAGAGCCAACCTTTCTCCACACCTCACACCTTGACCCACCTCCAGATGAACACTTGTGGTTGAATGGGTAGTTTGCAAGAGGAGGCCAACCTTCCTCCACACCTCACACCTTGACCCACCTCCAGGTGAACACTTGTGGTTGAATGGGTAGTTTGCAAGAGGAGAACCAACCTTCCTCCACACCTCACACCTTGACCCACCTCCAGGTGAACACTTGTGGTTGAATGGGTAGTTTGCAAGAGGAGAACCAACCTTCCTCCACACCTCACACCTTGACCCACCTCCAGATGAACACTTGTGGTTGAATGGGTAGTTTGCAAGAGGAGAACCAACCTTCCTCCACACCTCACACCTTGACCCACCTCCAGGTGAACACTTGTGGTTGAATGGGTAGTTTGCAAGAGGAGAACCAACCTTCCTCCACACCTCACACCTTGACCCACCTCCAGATGAACACTTGTGGTTGAATGGGTAGTTTGCAAGAGGAGAACCAACCTTCCTCCACACCTCACACCTTGACCCACCTCCAGGTGAACACTTGTGGTTGAATGGGTAGTTTGCAAGAGGAGAACCAACCTTCCTCCACACCTCACACCTTGACCAACCTCCAGGTGAACACTTGTGGTTGAATGGGTAGTTTGCAAGAGGAGAACCAACCTTTCTCCACACCTCACACCTTGACCCACCTCCAGGTGAACACTTGTGGTTGAATGGGTAGTTTGCAAGAGGAGAACCAACCTTCCTCCACACCTCACACCTTGACCCACCTCCAGGTGAACACTTGTGGTTGAATGGGTAGTTTGCAATAGGAGAACCAACCTTTCTCCACACCTCACACCTTGACCCACCTCCAGATGAACACTTGTGGTTGAATGGGTAGTTTGCAAGAGGAGGCCAACCTTCCTCCACACCTCACACCTTGACCCACCTCCAGGTGAACACTTGTGGTTGAATGGGTAGTTTGCAAGAGGAGAACCAACCTTCCTCCACACCTCACACCTTGACCCACCTCCAGGTGAACACTTGTGGTTGAATGGGTAGTTTGCAAGAGGAGAACCAACCTTCCTCCACACCTCACACCTTGACCCACCTCCAGATGAACACTTGTGGTTGAATGGGTAGTTTGCAAGAGGAAAACCAACCTTCCTCCACACCTCACACCTTGACCCACCTCCAGGTGAACACTTGTGGTTGAATGGGTAGTTTGCAAGAGGAGAACCAACCTTCCTCCACACCTCACACCTTGACCAACCTCCAGGTGAACACTTGTGGTTGAATGGGTAGTTTGCAAGAGGAGAACCAACCTTTCTCCACACCTCACACCTTGACCCACCTCCAGGTGAACACTTGTGGTTGAATGGGTAGTTTGCAAGAGGAGAACCAACCTTCCTCCACACCTCACACCTTGACCCACCTCCAGGTGAACACTTGTGGTTGAATGGGTAGTTTGCAATAGGAGAACCAACCTTTCTCCACACCTCACACCTTGACCCACCTCCAGATGAACACTTGTGGTTGAATGGGTAGTTTGCAAGAGGAGGCCAACCTTCCTCCACACCTCACACCTTGACCCACCTCCAGGTGAACACTTGTGGTTGAATGGGTAGTTTGCAAGAGGAGAACCAACCTTCCTCCACACCTCACACCTTGACCCACCTCCAGGTGAACACTTGTGGTTGAATGGGTAGTTTGCAAGAGGAGAACCAACCTTCCTCCACACCTCACACCTTGACCCACCTCCAGATGAACACTTGTGGTTGAATGGGTAGTTTGCAAGAGGAAACCAACCTTCCTCCACACCTCACACCTTGACCCACCTCCAGGTGAACACTTGTGGTTGAATGGGTAGTTTGCAAGAGGAGAACCAACCTTCCTCCACACCTCACACCTTGACCAACCTCCAGGTGAACACTTGTGGTTGAATGGGTAGTTTGCAAGAGGAGAACCAACCTTTCTCCACACCTCACACCTTGACCCACCTCCAGGTGAACACTTGTGGTTGAATGGGTAGTTTGCAAGAGGAGAACCAACCTTCCTCCACACCTCACACCTTGACCCACCTCCAGGTGAACACTTGTGGTTGAATGGGTAGTTTGCAAGAGGAGAACCAACCTTCCTCCACACCTCACACCTTGACCAACCTCCAGGTGAACACTTGTGGTTGAATGGGTAGTTTGCAAGAGGAGAACCAACCTTCCTCCACACCTCACACCTTGACTCACCTCCAGGTGAACACTTGATTCAAAGGCTCACCGAAAACTGAACTAATATGCTCGAGTAGCGCAGCAATTCACACGCTAGCGGGCAAGGCCGTGGCCAGACAATAATTTCAGGGGTGATTTGGTGGGCACATGCCCCATTTGCCGGACGCTAGAAAAAACTATAAATGATAGTTCTAGAAGCTATCTGGAGTGTTTTTTTTTAATTTTTATGGCACCATAACCCCACAACTGCCGAAGGCTAGGACAATTTCTAAATATTAAACACCTCTTTAAGTTCTCTGAAGTGCTTTTTAAGGTAACACAGCGCCCTAGTTTGTACTTGTATTAATTTTTATATTGTTTGAACCATAAATAAAGCTCTATGTATTTTATTCATAAAATTTCTCGGAGTTTTGAACCCCAAACCCTACACTGGCTACGGCTTTGCTAGTGGGAATGTGTGTTGACCCAAACATATATTTTAGATTATTATCAGTATGAATGTTTTTAACTACTATCTCTATTGTCTCTTGAACAAGCCACACACTTCCCATTTGACGAGCTAATTCCAATCAATTCACAGCAGTAGATGCAGTTGTCTGCTAGTATCTCGTTCTGTAGGCACATGCGTACTAATTGTATTAGTTGGTTTTGAAATCTGATTGATTCTTCCATGCACATTTTTATGGATAAACATTGCCTAAAGCAGAGATTTATTATAAAAGTGCTGAACGACAGTTATCGCGATTGTTTTAGACATTGTCACGTGACCACATTTTAGTATTTCTCTTGTTTTTTGGCTAATGTGTGAATCCCCAGTGACAGTTCTGATACAATTACAAGAAATCAGTACGAACTGCCTAAGTCCCTCTATCAGCACGAATAAAGACAATCTCAGCTTTGGCCCCACTTCTCCATAAAATTGGTGGGGGTTGATGGGGGTTAATAAGGGTGGCGAAATAACATTTAAAAACCAACCACTCCATCAGTGCGTATGTAAAGAGAGATACAAGCGGACATATGCATCAACTGTTGAGAAATAATTCGAAATAACCCATTAAATAAAGTGTGTGCGTCGTTTTCTATTTTCATGTGTTTTCTTAGCACCGTGTCTTACTACCCTTTCGGGTTAGACGCTTATGTGCTACTTACGCTAATGGTTTTAGGGATTATAAAGGTCATATTTAGAGGAAGTGTACCAGCATTTGCATGCAGGGAGAGTGGAAAACCATCTAGGAAAAATCCCCTCTGTAAACAAGAATTAGATTGGTTCAAACCTCACTCTCCCCGTCATTGGCTGTCTAGTCTACTGTGAGAGTTGCGCCTTAGACAATTCTCTTTTTGTTGATTTGTTTCATACACAACATATTAATTAGACAACATCCGTCATGATAATCATTTAAAATATCTCTCTATTCTCTAAAATAGTATATATACATAAGTCATGATTAACCCCCTCCGCATTATCCGGCCCGGTTGTTGGTGCTAACAAATGTGTTTTAAATAAACTAACCAGTACATACCCACAATAAAACATTTACTGAATTTATAATGTAATCCATTTCACACTATAATTTCACTTGTTCTGGCATTATAGTCGATGTTCCATTTTCAAAATAAATTACTGTATAGTAAAGATTAAAAAAAAAAAAATTCTTACTTAATTCTTACTGTCCCCCTACAATTACTGGGTTCATATTTTACATCACAATCAGAGAATGGGCAGATTCTATTAAAACAAAGTTAAATATTATGTGAAAAATTAAAAAATAAAAGTAGGCAAAACCATATTAAAAATTGTTTACACTCGGATTCCTTACTATCCGTCCTATAATGCCGCCACTTTAGGCCAGTTATTGCGACTGGTGTTTAAAGTTTGAAGGAGTGTTAGTCAATCTACATTCCTGCCAGAGAGTGAATATCTGTGTGACTCTCAATAAACGATGTTGAGCTTGTGATATGGTATGTATGTAGTTATAAGAACTCATGTCCACGTTGTGTGCTATGTTTCAGCCATCATGAGCAAAGTGGTGGAGAGGGAGACGGTAGAAGATTGGGTCAAGTTCACAATGAGTGTGCAAGCTGTCTACAAGCGAGCCAGAGAGTCCAGACTGAGGAGGGGAAATACTTTCCTGTGGGTCCACATGAAGGACTTAGCTTGCAAGTGTCCCAAGATTAAGACTAACAAGTTAGTACACTCAGAATACCTTCATCCCTGACGCAAGAAACGCGGGTTGCCAAATCACAAAGATATACCGGTCATTGTCCGCAGGGAAAATCTTCTTTTAAGTGCATGTGGGTACATAAAAATGTTACCAATAATAAAAACATATTAAATACTGTTTATACATGTAATGTTTTGAAACCTGAATTAGTTTGTTACAAGTAATAGCCATAGGTATGTTTGCTTTAATATGGATAACAGTGTTCATCTTTTTTAAGAAACTTGTATTTTGCATTTGAATTTATAATTTTCAAAACATTATTTTTATTGATAATGAACTTAAAAGATTCTGCACATGATAGTTTTAAATTAGTACACACACAAAGCTCTGCTTTGACAAGTTCGATGGCAGAAACCATTTGAACCACTTTAATAAGCTGCAGGGACTTTAAAGTTGGTAAATCATCTTTGTCTAGGAAGTACTTGCACCACTTTTCTGTTCTGGTCACGTTTTCATTTTTCAAGGCAGAGTAAAACTTGTTTCAAGATACTAATTTCATCAAAAAATTCATCTTCATCCATGTGAAGTCCTTCTCGACCATTTTCCAACTTTCTTAAGTGTGGGTGGGGATTTATCAAGTTTAAAACATGACATCTGTTTAAAAGGGGAATTTTCATGGTCAAACCATTTCTCTAATCAAGCAAGAGCTCTTTCATAAACTTTGAGAGCTTCCCACCAATGTAAAAAAATACCGTCTTTCTGCTGAAAATTTAGGTTTCACCAACCGGCTACCGGCCCTAGAAAGAAAAGCGAGTTAATTACCAGCCCTAATGTATCTGTGAATCTGTTGAGGATTCAAGTGTGCAGGAGGGGAGGGGAGGTTAGGATGGCGAGGCCAGAGACAAGACTAGTGAGGAAGGACTAAATACTACACAGTAACACTTATTGATTGTTGTTATTAAATTGAACTAGTTAATTCCCTGATGTCACAGGCCGAGAAAAGACAATTTGATAACAATTGGATATATTATTTTGACAGATATAAAAGTCATGAGATTTACTTTCACATTTTAATATCAAGTATCAATAGCTATCTTTAAAATAGCCTTAGTAATATAGTAGAAATGTTATAAATGTTGACAGAATAAAAAAAATTGAAAAACATTTTTATATTTTAATAAAGGAACATAATGATATGGATAGTTAAGAAAATATATCTCAGTTGTATTTTAATGGAATAAATATTATATGATTGAATTTTAATATGTATAAAAATTTTCACGAATATGATATGAAATTTATCACATACATAAATTCACTAGACCTGAGTACAATACCAGCAAACATCAAAACTAGTTGTAAATAATTTGTGCAGCGTAGGAAAATACTAATTCTCAAAATTCATACAACTTTTTATTTTAACTAACAATTACTATTTAAATGCATTCATTCGTCCACTTTCAATTAAATATATTTTTTTTATTATAATCCAACATTGAAATATAACAATTGTATATATTGTAGTCTTGATATCTTTTTCCAAAACATTTAATATTTTTAATGTGTTGATTTATATATTGTCTTAGTGTTTGTATTTTGAACATGTCATACAAGTTATTTTTAATTGTTTAAAATCATATTTGTAGATTTCACAATTTTAAATTTATTTTATTTTGTCTTGCTAGATTGCTTTATACAGTTAAAAAATATTATGATTGTTTTCTACAGTGTCTTTTCAATTATAACATATTCATTCCATTAAATTTACAATAAAATTATATTTTCTTATCTATTGGTGTGGCATAGATAACACTAATTCCAAATTTACTATTCAATCAAATATATTAATATTAATTTTAAACCCCTTACTTTGCTACGTGACTGCAATAATTCTTATATACGAGTATTATAATTTACAGCTCATTAATAGAATATATTTATTTTAATTTAATGTAATGTTAGTTTACATTTCAAGGCTCCTAAGGGTTGGAGAGAGGAGAGAGATAGCTTAACCCTAAAACACCCCCCTTCCCCTCCCCCTTCCACCAAGCCCCTAGCTATGTGACCGGGCTTTCTGCAATTACAGTATATTAATCGACCAATGCATATTAAAACATTAATATGGTTCAAACACCTTCGAGTTTCCATTTCAACAATCACAGATACATGTAAACATTGTTGCAGATCTTATTTGATCCTGGGAAAGGAGAAGGAAGGCGATCACCCCGGATTGACGGTGAGCCGACGCTCCATCGTCATCGAGTGGAAGGACGAGTGGCACAGGCGAATGAGGAGGTTCCAACATCGCTCGCGCAAGTGCAACTAAGGACCCAGAAGCTGCTGTGTTCTCCTCCTAGGATGGCGTCGCCACAGACACGGCTCATGCATGTCATCGAACACGTCAACAAACTTGATATGAGTCATAGTAAGTTCAGAAAACATTCGCTGTGTGTGTGTCATAGGCCACTTGGAATCATGTCTAAGAGAAGCTTGATCCATCACTTAAGTATGCTTAACTTAGAGAAATAACTATATTGGTTAAGTTAGGGAAAGCATTTGTAAATAGTTCCATTGTTTTTTTAAGTCGCGATAATTGATTTTAATATTTTAATGAAACAGATACATCTCAATATATAGATAATGAAAAAAAAACCTTAAAAACGTTATGTTTAGTAACATTCTATATTTATTTTACTGTTTGCTTAATTTATTTTATATACTTTCTGTTTCTAAACTAAAAAGTATAACTTAATTTTAATACCAGCTTTAAATTGTGTCAGGTGCAATGCAAGGATAATATTTTACTGTCACATAATCTAAGGCATTACTATTTATATATGTTTGGAGTGTGTACAAACTATATGGCAGTGATTGCGGTGGATGGAAGTTACCAGAACAAAGTGACGATTTGTGTAACAAATGTGGCGCTCGTGCTATGAAAGAAAGTGTCAAGGATTGATAATATTAGTATTGCCATAATTTATTAAATAAGATATATTAGAAACTGCGCTACAATACCCATTCATAATTATGATGTAAATGAAATAATGTTTCCTTGTCTACTATAATATTATTCAATATTTATTATTTGGTGGATCTATATGCTAATTATATAATATACTAAACTAATGTAGGTAGTGAATACTTAATTTATCTAAAATTGCTATTTAATATGATAAATGTAATGTATTCAGTAAATGTAATGGTGTAATATTGTTATTTCTTAATGACTTAAGGGCATAGCCATGTTTGAATGTGATGTATGTGATGAATGTTTGATATTTTATAAAACCGGCTGAGTGTTGTTTGTTTTAATTTTAAATGCACCTATTTACTAAATGAAGGGTAAAGCTAAACCTCCCTACAAGTCTGTGAGTTACATTAGAGCTATAAAAACATTTACAATCGAAGCTTGAAACAAACATGTTTGAGCTGTGTCATAAAGATGACAACCCCTTCATTGTTACGCTGACATTCCTTGTTGTGGTGTTACTACTTACTTATTCTATGGCATTAGGAGCTCCCCAGCTCATTGCTGCACCAACAAAATTACGCCAAATATCACTATCTTGGGCTCGTTCTATCCAGTCCACCTCATCACACCATATCCCTCTCCTGAGCTAGTTTTATCCAGTCCCCTTCATTAGCCCCTATCCTTATCTTGTTAGTTCGATCCAGTCCACCTAATCACACCCTCTCCATATCTTGAGCTAGTTCTATTCAGTCCACCTCATTATACCCTATTCTTATATGGAGCTAGTTCTTTCCAGTCCGCCTCATTATATCCTATTCCTATCCTGAGCTAGTTCTATCTATTCCATTTCATTACACCCTATCCTTATCTTGAGCTAGTTCTATCCAGTCCACCTCATTACACCCTATCCTTATCTTGTGTTAGTTCTATCCAGTCCACCTCATTACACCCTATCCTTATCTTGTGTTAGTTCTATCCAGTCCACCTCATTACACCCTATCCCTAGCTCATTCTATTCAGTCCATCTCACTTCACCCTATCTCTTATCATTAATTGTAATTACAAGAAAGAATTGGGGCATAAGAAAACATTAAAACCAACCATTTATGTAAAAACCAATTTACAGACTTAACGTTGAAAATATGTGTGATAAAAAATATATTTAACCTTCCCATTTCCTTTCGAGAACATGGACATTTTAAGTTCACACAAAATTACAATTCAATCATTAACAGCTTTTAGCTTTGAAAGAATTTTATTTATGTTTAAAAATTGAGTTTATAGTCAACACTTTATCAAAAATAAGCTACTCATAAAGTCATTAAGTTATAAATACTTCCCAAGTATGACGTTCAAATATTAGTAAAATATGTCAAACATAAGCTTTTTATTTAAGTAATGCAAAACCATTGAGGATATCTTTTTATCATTATTTGTATTGATTTTTTCTTAATTGTCTTGTCACATCACATCACTCAAAAAACACTTGTAGCATAATTATGGCTTTGTTTTATCAAAAAAACATGTTTATAAGTAGGTTTCAAAATACCCAAGTAACCATGTATGTAAATGTACAAAGGAAGTTCTATGTTTGAACATGTTGCAATCTTTTAATCTCAATGTAGCTCACATGAGTAATGTATATGTTACTAAATGGTTGTGACAAAGTATTAAATTATATAATGAGGCTCGGTGATTAAAGCTATATTTAAAAACATGCAAATTGTAAAAACTATGAAAATATTGATTAATTAGTAAGAATACAAGAAGAAGAAGGATTAAATCAGCTAGACAGTACAACACATAATATTGACATTCTCTATAATTTCTAAGACAACTTTTCACACAAACAGTTTTACAACAGAATAATCAGAGATATTTCAACTTTTTAGTCTTTTATCAAACACAAAGAAGAATAAAAGGAAAAAAATGCATACAAAGCTAACAATGATTTAAGCTCGGTCCATACTCAAAAGATTAAGAATAAGACATCATATGAAAAGCACACATTTTACAATACATTTGTTTTTGAATTCTTTAATTCATAATTGAAATGATATTTAACCACACATAGATATTGGAAGAAGGGTCTTTGAGAGATATAACAATGTCAAGTAACTTTACTGTGGATATTAAAACATAATAGTGTATACCTATTATTCGACACCTTAGCTCAGTCAGTAGTGAGTCTGTCTATTGAGCTAAGGGTCCTGGGTTTGATTCCTGGCATGGCTGAAAAATTTATCATTTATCAGTAATGAATTAACGGGTGCTTGTCCTAGTCTTAAGTTTTATTATAAGGCATTTGAAAGTACAACAGGCCTTGCCAACCAGGAGATGGCTTGAATAAAAAAAAAAACTGACCCAGGCCATAGGCTGGAAACAATAATGGATGTAAAAAAAAGTTTATACCTATGCAAGGTTGAATACAAAGCAAAATGAACTTTTGATTGATTTAAATTATCTCTTTCCATCTACGACCTATGAAAACACAAGAATAAGCTGGAGTTGTAAGATAGCAATAATTTTATATTTTTTTAACTATTCAAAGAAGATGGGATAAATCATTGGTAAATAATTTATTCCGTTTATGTTCCCTTTATTTGGTAAAGACTAAAAAGGGCAAAGTATGACTGATAGCAATATGTTATAAACTATGATTAAAAAAATTATTCTTCTGAGAGTATAGCCTGAACAGATAGTAAGATGTGGTGCTAAAAAACTTTTAAAGAAGATGTCACCACTATGAGTTGAACTATTAAACCTGATTATTTTGTCTTTTTTCGGTTTTTGTTTGTTAGTTTGTATTTCCATAATTTGTCCAGTGTCCATGTTTTCAGGTATTAAATAGAGCAGGGGTTGGCAACAGGTCTATTGCGACTGACAATTAATTTCTAGGCCATTTCCAGTAGATCCTGCAAGAAAATTAGATAGGCATTAAAAACTGATCTTTTATTTTTTTAAACTCGCATATATATTGCAAGAGGGGCAGGTGATTTGGGGTCGCAG
The DNA here is from genome assembly GCA_039000515.1 of Timema cristinae. Classification (NCBI taxonomy): domain Eukaryota; kingdom Metazoa; phylum Arthropoda; class Insecta; order Phasmatodea; family Timematidae; genus Timema; species Timema cristinae. Next base: position 5,935,599 of record JBCFYV010003508.1, on the reverse strand, counting down.
GCCTTTCACACATCATTATCCTCATCAACATCGTGTGAACTGCAAATTCTTTTCAAAATAATGTTGCCGATTAAACAGAGTTGAAAATACCTACAGGGATATTCAAGGTTTTGATTGTTATCAATAAAGCAAATGCAAAAACTGAATAGACTACAGTTAAAACAAGTCACTAAATTAAATAAGAAGATAGACACACACTTAAAATGGAATTAAATTAAATGAACAAATTAATAACCATAAAATACAATACCTTTCATCACATATTTAAAGCAGTAACTAATAATGTTTATCATCAACACAGTTCACAAAAACAATTGTCATTCACCCATATAATTCACAAAGTCCGACACATTAGTCCACATACACCGCGCTGACCTGAGATCCACAAACACCTAGACATGTTGTACTTGCCCAACACGTTGAGCCGCTGCTGGACATGCTCGTTGGGAACTAAGAAGTCACATCACCACTAGTCCCCACGCGCGACACACAATACTGACCCAAGATTCATAAACACCCATACACATTGACCCACTGCTGGATACACTCGGTGTGAATAAAGAAGTCACACCACCACTGGCCCTCATGCACAGCATACTATGCCAAAAGGCATCTCGTGAATGCTAGACTCCCGGGCACGCTAGCCCAGACACGCTGTTCCACTCGCTCAGCTAGCCTCAACTCAGATCGGAGGTTTTTCGCAGACCACAGACCATGTATATATAGGGGTTAAAGTTAAGAGTCTGGAATCCTCCATTTCTAGACTACTTTACTGGAGTCATATAAAACCAACACAGACTCTTCTAAACCGGACACTTTCTTTTCAATTACACTCTCCCTAGCTGTGAGGTTGTCCGCAAACCTGCTAAGAAAGGCTAGAGACAGTGTGTCCAGAAATTAGACAAGCGTGTCGGACCATAATATTGTTACAATATTAAATAGACTACTTTCAAATATTTGATTGTGACCAAATTTGCCTTGATAATTCATAATTGGTATTGGGATTAATATACATTCTATTAATTTTATTCTTTTATACAAAGGTTGAGACAAAGAATTTGAGGAAAGATTTAATCCACGCAATAAAAAAAGTATATAAAAAAGCAAAAGTAGAGTGGTGGAACGATGGGTGGTTGCAGGAGCTTTTATAGGTATGTAAGATGATCGGGACCCAAAAAGGTTGCCGACCCCTGAAATAGGGTATAGATGAACATAGATATAAAGGTTTAACATTATAGTCATTACTGGATCTATTTCAACTAGAAATACTGCTGAGAAAGTACAAACAATTATAGAATGTGACAGAAAATCTGACAGCCCCATCTATTGATGAATTATTTTTAATGAAAGGTGTTACTAAGCTGCTTTGCTTGGTGTAGTCTGAGAATAACAATTCAGCTACACAAAAAAGGCTGCTAAATATATATGTATGAGGAGCTCTGAAAGGTAGATATTAAAATGTATTAGTGTTAAGGTATACCGTTTATAACATATTTTAGACAATCCTTGTGAAATCAAGTTTTTCTTAATCAGCCTGGAATAAAACAATTGTTTCATAGCTATAACACCTTTACTCATTTATACAACAGAAATATGACCAAATTTAAACAAGTGTAAGCTTATGATATAATAAAGAAAACATAGTCTAACTTAAATTTAATTAGTTAATAACTGATAATTTAATAAGCTTTAAGATTATTTTAACGAGCCTAAGCATAAGCATACTCTGATACATTATGTTACTTTTGAGCACCAAGTAGGCTCTGACTAAATTAATATTTAGAAATTTAAATGATTGGAACCCTATATTTAATCAAATGGGCTGTAAAAATAAAAGTCCATAAAGTATTTTAAGGGGGGGAAAAATTACAAAGTGTATACCGGTATCAAGTTCGACCTAGATCTGTAAAAAAAAAAATTCTTTCGGGTTACTGACCAATTTTCTCCACTCATTTATTTTGTTTAAAATTACAAATATTTTATTTCAGTCTAGATTTTGTGACATCCAAAGTAAACTTACACAAACTGTGAGTGTCACAAAATTATTTATTTCCTTTAGGGTAACAAACATATTCAAAATGTGTTGAACACTAAACACACTTGACCCAAACGTAATGAATTAAAAACATTAAATATATTTATAAACTATAAGTGAGTTTACCAAGTTTTATCAATATGCAACAATTAATTCAGACCCAAATAATTAGAAAAGAGATGTTAGCTAAAGATGAAATATAAATACTAAAATACTAATACTAAGCGAATGCTATACTTTTTAAAAAAAAACTTGAAATACAACACCATCTTAATAACCAACTTATACATAGAGTTTTAACAAAGAACAAAGCGGGGGATTGTGCAAGTGAATATATAAACTATAATAACCAACAATTACCCAAGGTAGGGGTCTTCAAAGGAGAAAATGAAAAATACAGACAAAATGATCACTTCCGCCATTTTATTTTTATTCATAAGCCTCTAAAAAAAACAAGTAAAAACTAGAATAATAGAAATAATATCTTACAATAAATGTTTTCACAGCCAAGTAATTATGTAGAGAATTTTGTTGCAAATCATGACTTTAAATTGTATTGTATGAAAGTATGAGAATATTGTACAGTATTACCAACATGATTCCTGAGATTACCTGTATCCCACTCTGAATGCAAGTTCCTAAACTGCTACAGTGTTGCCATAAGTATAACTTAAGAACTGTATTAGAAATAGACCCCTCCACATACTTGAATGGATAAAATAAACTACAGTGAGTATTATAAAACATAGTGAAATATAAATGTGATCTAAAATTAATGTACTTACTAAGGTGTCATTTTTACATCAATGAGAATAGTTAAATCTCTCAATGTAAAATTTTGTGCACATTTATTTTGTGTTTTACATCAAAACATTTGGAACAAATATAATACCACTGCACTACTTTGTAAATTTCTACTTTAATAATTCAAGAGAAAATTATGTTGAATAATTTGAGTGTGTGATCAAGTAAACCTGACTTTCCTGTAGGAAAAACAAACTAAATTAATGAACATTCAAATTAATTCTCATTATTTTATTATTTTAACATTCATGTATAAAATATTACAAGCCTGATAACAGTAGACTACATTTAAAAAAAAACCATTACATTTCAAATACATATCAATAAATGCTGCAATAAGAAGAATAAAATATACTATTTTATATTAAATCTAAATAACCCACTTATAATCAATCAATAATAATTGTTAAGGCCTAAAAATGACACGAGAGAAAAAAATGTTCACTCATTAGAATAGTAATAACATTGCATCCATTTCTAACTTTTTAAAAAGGATTGTTTTTAACAATATTTATAATAATTCGAACACTATAGTGCAATTATCACAATCAAATTTGGTGTTGATATGACTCTAAATAAAAAAATATACAAACATATTTTGCATTGGCTATTGACACTTATCTTATTAATCATAAAAAGGTTATAGAATTTTGTGTATGTCTGCTAAATTCCTATAGAAATATAATAGACATTACTTTTTATAGTTTATAATAATTGTGGCTTCTATTTTGAGTACATGTACAAATTAATGTTTTCCTTAGCTTATGTTTTATTTATTTAATGTAAATTAATTATATAAGTATATTAATAGTTTATATGTTGCATGTGAAAAGAACAAATCAATAAGTTTATATTTCATAACAGAGGTTGTAATACTTTATAGTACATGGATTTTGAACTTGACTTTTATGAATATAAATTTCTCAAACAATTTTAGTACACAATAATATATTTATATCAAAACAATTGAAATAATTTTTTTCCACAAACAAAAAAGAACTCTAAGCTTGATGTTACATAATATAACAAATAAAAGCTATATTAAAGTTGCTTAGTTTATAAATATGATATAATATTATCGTGCCTCTTTTATCTCTGCAGATACATAATAAACATTATATTTTATGGTTTATAATTTATAGACATTTTATTTATAATAATTATAGACTATCGAAAATATAATATTAATAATGAAATAGGATAAATAGTATTAATGCTAGTCTACTTTTTAAGCATGATATTTCTTAGCATAACATAACCAAGGCAGTATATTTGTGTAATCTACTTAAATATTGTTATTAAATTGGTCCTTAGTTCATATTATATATATAATTTGAAGATATATTTATTTTGGGCATCATACTGTATTCTTTATTTAAACAAATTATTTTATTGATAAATAAGATATGACTGAAGCAGAGTTTGAGAAAGCACATTTTACATCACACTAAAATTAGCATTTATTTAACTAAAATTATTAATAACTTGAATGACATAAAGTGTGTAGGCCCTATTTTGTTTGATTTGACATACTGTGCTTATAATAATTTTACATGTCATCATTGTATTTTAATAATCGATATTACAGTAAATACTACTCTGTCAAAGATATAAACTACCAAATTCCTACAATAAAAAGTGTAGGTAGTGATTGATATGATTAAAGTTGAGTCTTTCTTTACAGCATTTATTTTTCTAAGAATGCTGGACAAGCGTACACATATTATAGTCTTTTATCTGTGACTTGACTTGTTAATACTAAGCAAGCCATACTTCAAAATAATATTCTAAAATAATGCACAGTTATTTATTTATAATAACAAATGAACGAAAAAGAAAAAATACTAGCAATGCAAATGTTTTAACTCAACATTTCTCATAATAAAACACACACACACACAAAAATGTGTGTATAATTGTAATCATCTGGGATCTAGTACAAAATATTAGGATTGTTCATAGTTTCAAATATGAATTGCATGCAGCCAAATGGGTCTACATACAAAAATTGTCCTTTATGTCTCCCTGATTATTTATTAAAAATATAAACAACAAGTACTAATGTAAGGAAAGAGGTGTTGTAATTTATTTGTGAAATGTATTTTAGAATAGAAGTGTAAAATAGAAGAAAAACCAGGTGGATTCTCTCTCAATTGTGTATTGTTTTAATAATGTGAACTGTAAATGTTTCATGAAATAAATCTCTTAAGTTTTATTGTCTATTGAACCTGTCCTAAATTTTTAAGAAATATAAAATTACAAAGACTGATCATCATCTGGTTTCCCAATATTTATAATAAGCTTGTTGCTGTATGACCGTTCCTCTCTTTAATGCTGTACAAACTTCCTTGAGCAACATGCACCATGTGTGCCCCATCCTCTGCTTGACTACCTTAAAACTAGCACAGACACAACACCCAGCCCCTTGGCCGTTAATTTATCACTGTAAAGTGAAAACCTGTATTTTATAAATGATAAATTTTCCTGCCATGTCGGGAATCAAACTCAGTAGGTAGCCACGCTATTGACTATGTCAAAGGATACGAACATAAAGAGAAAAATAAGCACTTTGTCAGAAAATACTGTAGTAAACTAAACCATGAATAATGTTTTGTGTAAATATTGAATGTAAATCAAATTATCACTGCTTTCTAATAATGACCTTGACAAAACTAAAAGAAATTGTGGAAAATTGTAGGAACCAGATCTGTGGAGTCAGAAGCAGTCTTGGGTGGAGTCGAAGTTGGTTAAAATGTGTCAACTCCAACAACAGCTTCACAATCAAAACTTATATTTGTCAATATATGGTATATATGAAAATAAATTTAGGGTGTTCGAAAACAAGGTTCTTAGGAAGATATTTGGTCTGAAAATGGATGAAGATGGTGAAGAGTGGAGGAGGCTACATAATGATGAGCTGTATACCCAGTACTAATCACCAGACATTGTTAGGGTAGTAAAATCTTGCAGGTTACGGTTGGCAGGTCATGCAGTGCGACTGGGAGTATCTAAAGCCGCATTCAGGGTATTGAATGGCAAACCCAATGGGATAATACCACTGGGATAACCCAGACAGAGATATGGTGTAATGAGATAGACTGGATAGAATTAGCTCAAGTTAGGATTATGTGGTTTACTTTTGTGAGTGTGGTAATGAACTTTCGAGTTCCAAGTGCCATAGAGTAAGTAAGTTTGGTAATTATATCATTTTAATTTTATACTTATTTGTATTATATAGTTCCAATATTTGTAATTTTGATTGACAAATACATTCAAATATACACTCAGTGTCAAAGAAGCTTCCATGAAGTCATCTGTATTGAAGAATTTTACTGCAGTAAATTTGTTATTACCAATTAATATACATTAGTAACTTCTGAAGGAGTTGAATAGTATAAAAATAGAAGTCAAAGACTTGGTGTAACAACTCTACAATCCTGGTAGGAGCCACTCTTGGTCAGTTAGGAAGTGGTGGGAGCTTGAAAACTTTTTATTAGAATAGTTTCACAACTATTAAATAGATCAATTGCCATTCAATTACATTGGGTTATTTGATATTTTTCATTCGTTTGTGTCCATCACTAGTTTCAGTGAAAACTTGGTCCATGAAAATGTAGATGTGTAGTTAAATTCATTTCATCACTGATTGTGGTAATTGTAACAATTTAATATACAGGGTGGTGCATGGGAACAGGCGATTTTAATAACTCCTCCTCAAAAAAATACGGCCCAATTATTTCTTTCGATGAAACCATACACCACACTGACACTTTTTCACTGTGTAAAGGTCGCCGGTGTAAAAGGCAAGGATTCTCTGCAGCCCAGTATTGAAAGTTATGTTTGATAATTTTACCATTTAGATGAAATCAGGCTTCATCTGACATACAAAGATTTTCCAGGAAAGTCTAGTTTTCCTTACACTTTGCTAAAAATTGTTCAGCAAAAACAACTCTCTTATTGAAATCACAGGCTTTTAATTCCCAGACTACCTGAATCCTGTACGGATGTAACTTGAGAAATGAGAACAATATTCTAGCCAAAGTGCGGTGAGACAAACCTAATGACACTTCATGTTGCTGTGCAAAACGCTGTGGACTCCACAGGAACAAAGCTCTGACTGCTTCAACAGTTTCTGGCATTCAAACATTATTTCTTGGCCCTGGATGCTTCTTTCTCGATACTAAGCCTATTGTTTCAAAGTCTGAAACCATTGTCTTTACAGCATGAAATAACGAAACCAGATCATGACCCCGAAGTTGAAAGTGATGCTGAAATTCTTGTGGCACATAAAAATCATTGTTTTTGTAAAATGCTTTTACTGCAAACACTTAATGCACACCCGACCACTGCTCCATGGTAACTAAACGGCATTGACTGTGGAACATAATGATGTCATCACAGTCTTGCAAACTTAAACTATTGCCTTGAAATGAATTATTCAAAATCGTCCGTTCCCGCGTGCCCTCCTGTACTAGCATATTTTGGAAAGTGAAATAAGATTAAAGAAGTTAAAAATCAAAATAAATGTCAAGGGTTCAATTATGGAGGGGGGAAGGAAGTCCTCCTCTTGCTAGCTGGTCATTTGAAATCATGTGGATTAACGACTTTTATATAGAGCAATGTCTCCTAAACTGTGTTAGGGTATTCAACATACCGGTGAGTGTTATTGATCATAAGACAAGTATTTCAGGGAGTATTCAACGAACCACTGAGTGTTATTGATCATAAAATAAGTATTTCAGGGAGTATTCAACGAACCACTGAGTGTTATTGATCATAAAATAAGTATTTCAGGGAGTATTCAACGAACCACTGAGTGTTATTGATCATAAAATAAGTATTTCAGGGAGTATTCAACGAACCAATGAGTGTTATTGATCATAAAATAAGTATTTCAGGAAGTATTCAACGAACCACTGAGTGTTATTGATCATAAAATAAGTATTTCAGGAAGTATTCAACAAACCACTGAGTGTTATTGATCATAAAATAAGTATTTCAGGGAGTATTCAACGAACCACTGAGTGTTATTGATCATAAAATAAGTATTTCAGGGAGTATTCAACGAAACACTGAGTGTTATTGATCATAAAATAAGTATTTCAGGACGTATTCAACGAACCACTGAGTGTTATTGATCATAAAATAAGTATTTCAGGGAGTATTCAACGAACCACTGAGTGTTATTGATCATAAAATGAGGATTTCATGAAGTATGCAATGGGGTTATTGATCATAAAATAAGGATTTCATAAGGTATGCAATGAGTGTTATTGATCATAAAATAATGCACCAGTGATAAACACAGCTCTACCTGGAGAGCCCCATGCTCATCCTGCAATATGATGGGCTGAGGTATCTTGTTAATATAGGAATTAGGTTATGTACATTTAAAAAATGTATTACTCTAAAAGTAAACTTCATGTTTCACAAATATAATGTGTGGTGTGTCAGTTGTGATTATAGCCACAGCATAATCAATCGTCTGGTTCACAAGTGAAAAGGCTGTTTTTAGAAATTGCTGGTTGAAAGTTTTTAATACTGTGGAAAATCAGGTTTTTGCAATATATGTTTTAATTTTGGTTTAATCTCATAATTTTAACATTCTAAAAGTGGCTATGTGGACAATATTATATAATACATTTAATTTATGCTTTTAAGTGGAATTTCCTGACTTGTATTAATTAATAACTAAAATTGGCCAAGAACAAGCTAAGCTTTTTAGAGTTAAAATATGTTTTAAGTTTAACATTTATCAAATTCAGAGTGAATTCTCTGGGAGTTTATGTAGGTACTCTAGAAGTTCCAAAGCTATTAAATGATTCAAAAATGAGGTGGCCCAATGGCTAGATAATTTTATAATAAAGGAAATTGATAAAACTAAAGAAAAAGGAAAAATAAACTACTAAGAATAAATTTGATGAAGAAAGCCCACCTAGGGAAAGAGGAAAAATGTGGGAAGAATCCAATGCACAAAGGTAACATCTTCTTCCTTTCTTCTGTCTTCTATAGTAGAAGTAGTCACACACACATTTTAAACACAAATATAATAATATTTCGGCATTGTTGCCTTTATCAAACACAAAGAAGAAGAGAGTACAAATAACACAAACAATGGATTACTCCATTTTGAATTTTGAATTAAACTGTTAGAAACAAATTGTGCCAACTGTTTTTGGGAGTAGAGATAAATTCCTTGGTTGTGGTTAGTATTTATAGAAAACTAATGATGATGATAATAATAAATAAGAGAAAAAAATAAAATAATAATAATAATGCTAAATTTGGAAAATAATAATATAGAAATAAAAATAAAGAAATAAAGAAATAAACTATCTTCTGTTGAGGCCTGGTGGTAATCTTGATTTGGTAATCCAGTTCCCACTGTCTAAGTTGAGAACTGTTGCACTGTTTGGGAAATGCTCTTAATATTTTGGTGGTGTAGCAGGTTTGAAAGTCCTGGTTGTGGGTACTAGCATAGATGGGTACAGGCTTGTCCGAATCTTTGTGGTTTGTGTCAAAGCGATGATTGTTCATTCGCTGTCTGAGAGAACCTGTAGTGAGGCCTATATATTCTGCATCACATGATTAGCACTGTAGTTGATATATCAAGTTATTGGTTTTGCAATTGTAATAACCAGGGATTTTGTATTCCAATTTGGTTACTTTGCTGTTGAAGGATGTAGCTGGTAGGTGGATTCCACATGTGCTGCAACGGGTGCTACCGCAGGGGTGTGAACCTTTGGTAGTAGGTTTTTCTTCTCGGATTCTCTTGGGGTCAGGAAGTTTGGGATGGAGAATATTGTGGAGATTGGGTAGCCGTTTGAAAGTGACTCTAGGGGGTGAACTAAGAAGGTTTTGGGTCTGGGTAGATCTGGTTAGGAATTTGTAGCCACATTTAAGGATGGTGTTGATACGTTGTAGACCAGGATGGTATTGGGTTGTGAGAGGAATGTCCTCAACTTTTTTTTGGAGGGTCGTGCCGAAATATTATTATATTTGTGTTTAAAATGTGTGTGTGACTACTTCTACTATAGAAGACAGAAGAAAGGAAGAAGATGTCACCTTTGTGCATTGGATTCTTCCCACATTTTTCCTCTTGCCATAGGTAGATTTTCTTAATCAACTTTACTCTTAGTAGTTTATTTTTCCTTTTTCTTTAGTTTTATCAATTTCCTTTATTACAAAGCTATTAAATATTATTATGTACAAGACTTAAACTTAACTAAAACCAATAGAGTTACTTCAGAGTGTGTGATTGACTTTGAAGACGATGAATCCTGTGGCCAACACATATTAGAAATAAGGCACATAATGGTAAAGTGGTAAAACTTTTGGTATTGTGATTAGGCAAGGTTGTATGGAAAAAAGAGAATAGTTTGTCAGAGAATGAATAAGTAAGAAAGTAAAAATGTGAGGGAAAGTAAGTGAATAAACTAAAATAAAAATGTTTATGTTAAATCAGAATCTATGTAGTGAATGCAAGGCCATAGTCAAGAGGAGTTTTGGGGGTTCAAAACCCCTCAGAAATTTAATCAACAAAATATATAAGGCTTTATTTATGGTTCAAATAATACCAAAATTAAGGTACAAGTACAAATTAGGGGGCTTTTTTTTTTACCATAAAAAGCACTTCAGATAGCTTCTAGAGGTGTTTAATATTTAGAATTTTTTCGATCCTTCGCCATTTAGGGGATGTTCCCATCAACCATTGTGAAAAAATATTTTACTTTTCTGTGGTTCTCCTAGAGTTGTATATATAAAAAAATATGCTTTTTTTATCTAGCTCAGTTGCACGAGAAACCTAATCTCGGGACCTCTGGATTTAGGTAGGCACTTATATTTAAAGTTTATCTTATATTGTAATGGAAACAAATTATGAGGTTATGAAATTTTAAAAAAATAAGTTATTTGTTAGGTTATTTATGTATTCTGAATATTACTCATATCAAATCCTGCCTATGGAGCTCCGTTAATTTACATTACTAAGGTAACATAATTTTCTTGAAACAAAACAAAATAAAAAAATGGAAAACTTCTCACCATAGCCATTCTGTAGTTATATTTGATTAAAGATATGTATAATCTTCTCTCTTCCTCTCAAAGTTAAATTTAACACTCTTGGGTAAAGTTTTAATAACTTGCAACACAGTGTCCCTTTTTGTCTCTTAATTGTGAACTTAAACATTCCAGCTTTATTGTAATTTTAAAACCTACGCCAAAAGAAGACCAAAACTAAAAACTTATCGTCCACTTCCATTCTTAAAAAACCCGTCAACAAACAAAAAAAACAAAACAACTTTCCAAATACACACCAAAGAGGTGATACAATTTAGAGCTAGCAATATTGCTAGAATAGTGAAGTATGGATGAGAGCTTTAGTAAAAGGAAATGGCAAATAGAAATACTTTAATGAATCGTAAGACCAAACTATATGTATATTTTGTTACTCTAATTAATTATAATTAAAGGGGAGGGTTTTCTTTGTCACACCATCAACCCCCCCCCCCTCTCGAAATTATTGGTTGGCTACGGCCTTGAGTGAATGTTCTCAAAAACACAACTAAACACGGATGATATATTCATGAAGAATACACACACCAATTTAAAGGTTTTATTAAACAATCCATAAAGAATAATAATATCTTATTGATCTAGCTAACCTTGCAAACACTCATTTGTTATTCCCCATGCCTAGCATATTAATGTTAACTCTAGAGAGGTTAGTTACCTTAATGTACACACATCCTAAATTTTAGTCTAATCTATGTATTAATCACAACTTGTGAATGTGAGGAATGCCAGGCCTCCACCGTGGTTCGGATTCCACGTTAAACTGTAGGTCCTTCATTTCATCTCACAATCACCCTACCATCACACATTAGCATAAGTGCGTGTAGCCCAAATGGGTAGTAAGACGCGGTGATGATGATGATGATGATAATAATAATAATTTAGTCTAATCTAGTCTTAAAATTGACACCTGGACACGGTAATCAAACTCGGGTCCTTATGTTTAATAAGCCAATGCTCTAACCACTGAGCTATCCAGGAATCGTCTCATGTCCAGGATCATTCTTTAGTCATATTTTAAGACAGAGTCTATGATGGACGTGCGGAAATTGTCGACTACAAATGTGTGACTTATTAAGATCACGAGTTATCAGATAACACAGCCACCTTCGACCCAGTAGTTGGCTTATTGCTGCCACTTGTACAATTATTATAATCATTATTATATATTCAATTCCCGTGGCCTGGTTTCAATTTCAATTTTCAGAATATGATATCTAAATGCGAGTAAATACTCACTAAACAAATATAATAGCTTTGGCTAATTTATTCTCATCTAATCTAGATTCCCAGTGACTGGGAAGTCGAAACTCGAATCCTGGCCAGGTAATAGCCCATACTTGGACATACAATGACCGAGAGGCAATGATAATACCAAGCAGATAAACCATATAAACTCAGTCCCTGCACAGAAAGTGTGAGACAATAGACAGAAGAACCCGGTTACCATTAATAGTTCTACAGGAATTTTACCCAATGTCCCAAGTCATACAAGTGGCCAAAGCTACCTATTATAAATAATGGTGGAACCATTCTGCTGTGAAACACAATTTAGTTAACTCATCCCCAAATGGCACAAGGAATAATACAAAGCATTGGAACAATTACTTCTACAGATTCAGATTCTAGAAAACTAAGATACTAGGTCTTAGGGACACTGAAAATATATTAAATGACATCCGCCAGGTGGCATAACATATTGAACCATACATTGTAATCAAAGACAAAGACATGCCATAGTGCAAGTTATAATCTTAACATGCTATGCAAATATAATACCCAAGTACAAGGCATTACCCAGCAACTTGATATAATAACATAAGTCCTGAGACTCCTGAAAGAATTGCAAGTTTAAATGATTAATTAACATTATATGAATCAACGAGTAAAGTGCAAGCCATCAAAATGAACATAATCTCAACAATAACCTGATACACTCAAGCAAACGTCCAAGCCTATTCAAGATGGAAACCTTTAGTTGCCTAAATAAATGTCTACGCCTAGTCAACGATAACATCCATACTGTAACTGACATTTGAGAAGTGTTGAGTAAGAGATGACATTAAGTATGTCCTCTTGAACTGACTGGGGTGGGAAGTTTCATGTGCTTACACGCAATGTTCCTCCCTTGTCCTCAAGTCATCACTGAAGTTGAAGTTGTAGTGTGGTTTGAGTGGGCCGTTTGAACACACCACCGGGTTCGTCAGTAGTAACAAGAGAATGCATGTAAAAAACTGTGGCTTACAACAGCAGAGATCATGGTATATAGGATCAAATTGTTATCAGTGGGTTATTGGATGGTTTATAAGGTATATATTGAGAAATTGTGAATTAATGTATGCTCTTTTATTGTGAAGGGGACATATAGCCCGTCACAAATATCTAGCATAGATACTTTCAATCCAATCAGTGCTTTAATTTACATGTGCGCACATGTATTTTCTTAACTGTGAATGGTAGACTGATTAAACTTGGTCGAAGAAAGTTAATCTAACTTCTATGGAGTCATAAGTAGTAAGGAATTATTGATAAGGACTCGGTGGCCAAACCCACCTGCAGTTTTTTTTTATCGTCGCGTCTTACTACCTGTTCGGGTTACAGGCATAATTGATAGTTACTCTAATGGTAGGGGTGAGGAAGGAAGTATTTTATAGGTAATCTACCCGCATTTGTGTGGAAGGAGGATGGAAGTCATTTAGAAATATAAACCCTAAATAGACCTAACCAAAATTTGAACCTATATCCCCCCTATTATCAGCATGCCAGTATAACATGAGTGACACCTTAAACCATTCGGTCAAGGAAGTAGGTTGAAATGTAGTAAAAATCATGTATTTTATTTAAACTCATATAAAAAAATGTAGACAAGTATAATTTATTATAAATAACATCTTAGCTTGTCCAAGTAAAAGCTATTCTCTCCTTCAGTGAAGCTAGTTTTAGTCTTATTTTTCATACACATGAACAGTAAGACAGCAGGTCTTTGAAAAATTATATTATTTGACTTAACAACTTTCCAATGTGTAAATAGTGTTTTTACCAAATTAAGCAAAAGGTATTTTACAAAACTCATTGTTTAAATATTTAGCACTCAAGAGGGTATAATTTAAATTGACGGATTTATTATCACAATTGAAAAGAAAGTCAATGTGTGAAGAATCAGGAAAGTAAAATCCCTTCACCAACAATCAAAGATTGAATTCTATAGCAGGTGGGTCTCTGTCCTAACAGAATTTTCACTAAACTGGTCTCCTTTTTAAGAAATAAAAATAATAAAAATAAAAATTGCAAACGATAAAAAAAATATGATCGGGGTTATTACTTGGATACGGAATAATCAAGTTAAGCATAGGGTTATATTAAAATTAAGTTCAGTCAGGGAAATCCAATTTGATTGGGCCCAAGTAATCACGTCTCAGAACCAATGGATAGCATCAGAGATAGTCGCTATAGTATTTTTGAAAATGTCCAACAATGCCGGCTCTGGTTCTGGTATTGGCAACAGGAACAATACTTACTATCAGGCCTCCATGTCCAACCATGAAGATCAACAATGGAAAATATTTGCACTACAATAAAAATATAGCATGTGGGATGAAAATGTAATCTAAATAAAGATAATAAAACCAAATATTATTTTTAAATATGTGAGTTTTAATGTAAGTTAAATCTTTTGTGTTGGAAATCTGTCATTAAATTACACCTGCCTGTGTGGTCCCACATAAATCACAGTTATAATATTACAATTGTAACAACATCCCGAATCTCGATTTGGCTACAAATACACAAGGTAAAAAGAAAATAAGGAAGATCACACTTTCTAATATAAAGCAACAAGTAATCAAACATTCAAATAATTTATTTAACAAACAAAACCATATTTTATATTAAATATTTAATTAACTATTATTAAAATTAAAATTAATAACAATGAGTAAACAGTTTAAAGGGAGAAACCCGGACACAATAATTCACAAAGCACTTCAAATATTTAATATAAGCAATAAATTATAAACTTTTAAAAGGTTAAGCCCAAAATTTACTATATTAGAAGATAGGCTCGAAAACGTAGCAAATTAAGAGAGAAGCCCAGAAAAAATTATAATTTAAATAAATTCCTCATATCTGAAAATTTGAATGGAAAGATTTTTAGCGTGAAAGTTAATATGGCTGAAACAAAATCGACATCACAACAACAACCATGATAACGACCGGTGACAAAAGATAAAGTGGGATAAGCCTAAAGTTTGATGCTAACATGATGGTGATGATTTAAGACGACTCCATCCAGTCCAGTACTGCCACCAAGAATTATCTTTTGGCAATAATCTGCCAGTATATATAGTCTAAGGGTCAAAAATAAATTAAAAGCATGCACACCAATCACCATACTGATTTTTTTCATTATATATATATATCCTTGGTTCCCACTGAAGAAAATAAGGACTGACATTACAAAGTTTATTTCTGGTCTCGCCCATGCGTCCCCATTCCTCGTACAAAACTTATTGTTGGTGTTAAATCGTCTAGCTTGAAAGCCGGTAAACCAGGCTGGCACCTAGCTCAAGCTCCAGTCTTTTTCAACAATGGAAGGTAGAGCAGTATAAATGAGGTTACAGGATTTTGATGTTTTTGGGTAAATGTTTTAATGTGTTTACAAGAATTTGACGTGAAAATTGTAATAGTTCATTAAGAATTGATTTTTTTTATGAAATAAAGCCGCTTGAATGAAGAAATTTTCGGCTGTGAGTAAGTTTGTGCTTTTATGAGAGAAATAAAGAGGTTTCATACATTGGTATATTGGTTTGGGTTGATGGTTTGTATTTTTTTAGATGGTCTGCAAATTTTGATTTGGTCCAATTGTATTTAAAATCAGAAATGTATTTTTTATAACAAACCCGAAAATTTCTCCTGGTCTGGCCTAAGTCATGTAATAAAATTTTGCTCTTGATTATAAAAAAACCCATGTAGTTTAAGGTTAAAAAAACTTAGCTCAGCTGTACGAGAACTCTTATCTCAAGACTACTGCGTATTTATACATTATTATGAACCCTTCTCTTTGCTGCTCTGGTTGACGTAGCAACTTTACATGATACAATAATAAGAAGCTGGTTGATAATGCTTCCCGGTAAAACACATAAGAAATGCACTTATACTTAAATTTTATATTATATTGTAATGGAACAAGTTTAATGGTTATCACGAAATAAATAAAAAACTATTTTATATTATTTATTTGGTTATTTATGTACTCTGAATTTTAACCTTATCAAAACCTGCCTGTGGAGCTCAGTTAATTTACATATCTAAGGTAAACATAATTTACTTAAAACTTGAAACAAATTAAAATTTTTGTGTTCATAAACTTTTATATATATATATATATGTGTTTTTTATTAACAAGTAATAATTACTATATCACAATTTTAATGAACATTAAATCATTAGATACAAAAATACTTTGAAAAATTTCAAGAAGAAAATATTTAAGTTCAACCATGTCTAAAATTATGACACTCAAAGTTTAACATTTACCATTAACCAAATTAGATTTCAATTATGTCTAAAGTAAAGTGGCCCTGCTGCTCATATTTATATATTTCTTTTTTAGGCTATCTCAAGAAATAGTCACCATGTGGCTGAATAAAAATGTAATAATTAAAAAAATTGAAACTTCTCACCCATAGACATACTGTAGTTGAAAATTCAATCACACAAAAACATATATTTATATTTAATGAAAGATATGACTGTCCTCACAACCTCTTCAAGACCCTTGTGTAGATTTTTTTATAATTCAAACTTGTAATAATTTGCAGCACTGTGTCTTTTTTTCCCTCTTGATTTGAAACTTCAACATCCCAGCTTTAATACCATTTTTAAAAGCGGCGCCAATAATAAAACAAAAACTAATTGTCTTCTTCAATTCTTCTAAAAAACAAAACAAAAAAACTTTCCAAATACAGATCAAGAGGTGATAAAATTGAGAATCTAGGAATACTACTGGAATAGTGAAATATAGATGAGAAAATGAGTAAAAAGAAATGGTAATGAGAAATACTTTGATGAATCAACGATGATTTGGAGTAAAATACGATCTGGCTGAAATTGTCTTGTTTAAAATTCCTTTAAAAGACCCCGCCACATTGATTTATTAAAATAGTTCATTAAATATCCGTCTAGCTATGCTTCTATCAGTGCACATTCTAGTTGCAAAATTAGCTAACTATTGCGGGTTAGTCCAAGAAATGTCCAAGATAAGCGCTAGAAATTATTACATGTAATGATTCTACGTGGACTTGAAACCGAAGAGGCAGTAGAGTAATGTGATTTGTGGAGGCAGCTATTAAACAAGTACTCCGTGGAATTCTGATGAAGCTATGACGATAAGAAACAGGTAAATGTCTTTTTTTTTTATTGTCACACGCAATGTTGTTTGATAATGCTTCCAAGCTTTGATTATTCACATAGGACTATTATGTCTTCTGTCATTAAAATAATTACCCCATAAAAGTGTCCAAGCGCCAAAGGCAGTTTCATCCAAATGAACAACAAATAAGTTGTGTAGTTTTATTTACTGAATAGAATAAAATATGGACAAATATTAAGCCATTTATACATAAATAGTCAAACTTTTACAGTAGATACTATTGCATTCACAGGTGAGTTTATGAATTCAATTTTTACTGTATTTACCATTTATACTTAAATTGCTGTTGCTAAAATTTTTCTTAATTGTATAATTAGTAGTAAAAGCAATGTTAGGATTGTGTTTTTTGACAATGTTTGTGATACGATGAGTTTCAGAACCAGTGTAAGTGAATTTATCAATTTTTTCTTTTGATATGAGCTGTTTAGGTTTTCATTAGTAAGGGTAGTAGAGAAATTATTAGATCTAAGTTTGTTTTTCTGTTTTTGTAAGATTTTGTAAATAGTGGAATTAGAATAACCATTATTTGTGGCTATTAGTTTGATAGTATTTAGCTCGGTTTAGTAATTTGATTTGCTGAGTGGGATATTCAGTAAACAATGAATTAGGCTATTGAAGGCGGCAAGTTTATGAGAAGTGGGATGATTTGAGTCATTGGGGATGATTGCATCAGTGTGAGTGGGTTTCCTGTATATTTTGTAGAGTAATTTATTATGGAACTTTTTAGAAATATTGAGTTCTAAGTAGTTAATACTGTCATTTGTTTCATTCTCAATAGTGAAAGATAAATTCAGATGTATGTTGTTGATTGGTTTGGATAAATCAGAAAGATTAGAGTCATTATCATATATATTAGAATATATTCTACATATCTACAGTAGAATTTGATGTTGAGTACGTTGTTCGAGTTATTGAAAATAATGCTTACTATCCTTGACCTCTAACAGTTTGTGCTCTTCAGTCCAGAATAACCTCTTCATGGAAATTAAATCCAGTGTTTATACAAACTTTTAGAGTGCTTTGCTTTCATATGGCAAGTGTTATTCTGATTAATTTCTTTACTTGCTATGAAAATATATGGTATGATAAGAAATTCAAATTTTTGGTTAAAAGGGACTTCAAATACTTCAGCTCAAAACTTACCACTGGTTATATGTAATACAATCTTATGAAAAAAGATAATCTGCTACTCTCAGAACTTCCTACGATTCAATTTATCTATTTATTTTCGTTTTTATTAGTAGTTATTTTCAAGATACCAAAACTATGTAGGTACACTTTGTTAAACCTGGAAAGTAGCAAGCTTACCTTGAATTAGCCTCCCATACCAAAAAGATTAAGTTCAAACCAGACATTAGATGAAAGTGGAACTTTCTGCATTTTTTTATTGCGTTAAAGTGAAACTGAAATGATCATGAACATTTTTCCATTTTAAAAATGGAAAGTGTTTGATATATATTTTATTTAAATGAGAAGATGTTAGTACTTATATTAACTTGATTTTCTTTTACAGAAGAAATAATAACTAATAATACTTTAACTTCATGCGATAACTTATTGGAGTTAAGTTACAATTCTCCATTGACCTCTATCCAAGGTTGTGTTGTTCTGGAAGCGTAGGTTTGAAGTGTATTGTGTGAGAATGGTAGAGTCTCTTCATACCACACCAACAATCACAATGGTAATGAAAAGCAAGATGATGGTGACCCAGTACCCTGAAAAACAGTCGAACGGAATATCTCATAACATGAGAGAAACAATTAAATTAATTAATGATGGGGACAGGAAACAATATAATTTGAACACATGTTTAAACTAAGGGCGAGAAAAATCCAAAAATAATAACCAAATGAAACAAGAGAAAGAGTCACTCTTTGGGAAAAAGTAAATGTGATTTTAAGGAAAGAAGAAAAAAAGGTTTCTGCTGCATAACATCAAATTAAATCAGTATGTAATTTTATGGAGCTATAAGTTTGTATCTGTGATGGGTGCCTCTTGGCTATTTTCCATAACACAGTAGGAGCTCTATTCAACTGCCTGTTGGCACACAAATAAATATAATTTCTTTAGTGACCCGTTGAACCCCAAATATTTATTCTAAAGGTATTTAAGAAGAGGTATATACACACGATTTTAGAAACTTGAGATTCAACTACAGTAGAGTTTGAATTACATGAGAACTGATCATCCAATATTCCATATTATCTGAGGTGGTAGCACAATTTATGCTTGAGGAGATATGTCTAGGGATATGATCTACGTTATACAAGTTCAGTCGTCTAGTATGAGTAGTGAAGTAAATCATCATTTCTACATATTGTCCACTATTCAACTTTGTCAAGTCAGTTGGCTAATACTGAACTTTTTTTAAAAAGTTCTGAGAACATAGCATTTTAAAATTTAGTGTAGTGTATTTTTCTAAGTGTCTAATTTTGAGTGTAAATAATAAAAAAAAATGTAATTGAGTATGGTGTTATGAAGTGACTGTTGATGATTTAAGAAGAAGAAAGAAGAGGAAAGAAGATATAGAAATTGTGGTTGAGTATGGTGTTATGAAGTGACTGTTGGTGATTTAAGAAGAAGAAAGAAGAGGAAAGAAGATATAGAAATTGTGGTTGAGTATGGTGTTATGAAGTGACTGTTGGTGATTTAAGAAGAAGAAGGAAGAGGAAAGAAGATATAGAAATTGTGGTTGAGTATGGTGTTATGAAGTGACTGTTGATGATTTAAGAAGAAGAAAGAAGAGGAAAGAAGATATAGAAATTGTGGTTGAGTATGGTGTTATGAAGTGACTGTTGGTGATAGAAGAAGAAAGAAGATATAGAAATTGTGGTTGAGTATGGTGTTATGAAGTGACTGCTGGTGATAGAAGAAGAAAGAAGATATAGAAATTGTGGTTGAGTATGGTGTTATGAAGTGACTGTTGGTGATTTAAGAAGAAGAAGGAAGAGGAAAGAAGATATAGAAATTGTGGTTGAGTATGGTGTTATGAAGTGACTGTTGATGATTTAAGAAGAAGAAGGAAGAGGAAAGAAGATATAGAAATTGTGGTTGAGTATGGTGTTATAAAGTGACTGTTGATGATTTAAGAAGAAGAAGGAAGAGGAAAGAAGATATAGAAATTGTGGTTGAGTATGGTGTTATGAAGTGACTGTTGGTGATAGAAGAAGAAAGAAGATATAGAAATTGTGGTTGAGTATGGTGTTATGAAGTGACTGCTGGTGATAGAAGAAGAAAGAAGATATAGAAATTGTGGTTGAGTATGGTGTTATGAAGTGACTGTTGGTGATTGAAGAAGAAGAAAGAAGATATAGAAATTGTGGTTGCAGAAAACTTTAGATTCTGGGCTTGACGGTAGGAATTCTTTGAATAAATATGAGTTTTAAAAGTCACATTTCTTGCATTTTGTATTATCCGGACTTTTGTTTATGTGAAGCCACTTCAATCTTGTTAACCACGAATAACCTCAAATAATTGTGACTTTACTGTAGTTACCATTCATATTCCTTTCATTTAATAAATTATTTGTATTTAAACTATTATATTATATTCCCTCTTATGTTAGTACACTTTTTCCCAGACTAGGATTTATGTTTAAGATTTAGGATTCATAGATCAAATAAAATATTAAGTATATATATATTTATTAAACAGGTATCAAAGTAGAAAGCTTTTATGGGATTTAAAAAATAAATAACATTTAAGGGGTTACAAAAGTAGATCACTTTTAAGTGGTTTTAAATCCATAGGAAATTTAAGGAGTATCAAACCTAGATAACATTTTGAAGTTTCAATCGCAGAAAACATTTAAGTGTTTTCTTATGTTTTGTAGTATTTTTTGCACTCTTGACAATAATTAGATAAATATAAAAAAACATTTTCTAAAGGAAATAACTAATAAAAATAGTTATTTTCTAAAGGAAATAACTAATAAAAATAGTTTTCAACAAAATTTAATAAAATCAACTATTCAATATTCATTCAAAGTTTTGCTATTTGATTCAATAAAAATGTCATTCACACACCCCTATCTAGGTTGTTATGTTATTATATTATTTTATTATTTAAATTACATTTAATAATGTTAGAGCATTCACGAGTCTGACCATACTAGTTTAAAGAACCAAGATATATGTTTAATCTAAAATTATTGTAAAATTACATTTTTATAATTTCTTGTTTCGTCCCGATCTTGATATGTTGACTAATTTCCTCTCCTGTTCTTGTCTCGCAGTAAAAATGTAATTCCCATCAATTCCTAATATAAAAATAAATTTACTATGGTTGCGTTAGTATATAAAAACTAGGCAGGGATGAGCACAATATTAGTAGAAAGTGCATAGTAAATATTATTAATAATATTAATATTAATAACAATAATAATCATATGAATCTTGAATTGCAAAAGTTGTTCTCGCACACCCTTATTTTAAATAATTTTATGATAAAATGTGTGAAGGGAAGATGTTTAACTCACAACAAGTTCGGTCCTTCTTGTCAATGATTTTGATCTGCTTGGTTTCATCCAATAGCCTGGAGTCTGTCCTGTCCATGTGATCAGCCAAGTCCTCAATAATTTCTAAAACAAGATGGAGCAAGCAAACACTCTCAATCTACTCTGATAGCTTGTTTGGACGTTCTAAGCCCACTTGAATTGGGACAGCCTAAGTGTAATGTCCTAGCACTTCATCACATTGCTAGCTAGCCCCTTGATGTACCGTATTTTGACGAGGAGTGCTCGACATAACACACCATGACACACAGATAGAATAATGAGCTTAAACTTGTGCATAAAAGTATTATGAGGTGAAATTAAATAGTAATGCTGGTGGTTCACATCGCCCAGTTAAATCATAAATCAAGAATAGTCAAATTTTGTCCTATCTCATAATAAAACTATTATAAGAACAGTCAAGACAACCTAGAAATAAATTCAAGATCAATATTTTTTTAAAAAATAGATTCAACAATTGTTTTATAATACGCATTGATACCAAAGAAGTCATTAGTATCATGAACACAAATAAATGGGGAGTGGAATGATCAAAGAGTGACCGTCCTCTTAGTCTGATGGTCAGCATTCCTGACTAGTAACCTGGAGGTACCGGGTATTATTTCCGATAGGGAAATTAATCCTATGGTCACCATGGTCTGGTTAATTAGTCTTAAGTTAGGTTTAAAAATTTAATTAGCATCATATAAACATCAGCACCTTTAAGATGCCCCAACCACAGGATACAGAGTCGGAGAAACAAAAATTAGTGACTTTTTGGTAACCTTTTAAGACCATAAAATTCCTTCGGTAAAAGGTTGAACTTATATAATGCATACATAGGCATAATGCACTCACATGCAACATTAAACCATAACTAGATGACAAACCTTAACCTACTCATTGGTATCACGATAAAAACAATCAGGCAACTTGCAGTTAGCGCATGGCATCATGGGTATTGGGTGGCGCGACTTTTGATGCATTTGCATTGTTATGATGCGCGGAAAATTCAAACAAAAATATTTTTGTGACTTTATGACCAAAATATTGAAAATTCATGACTTTTGTGACTTTTTTGCAATTAGTGACTTTTTTGAGAATTTTGTGATCGAGTAGACATCCTGTTTTATATCATTTATTTTCTGTTGCAAAACCAATTTAAAATTGACAGTTGAACAAGAGAATCAATCCTGGGATCTTATCATACCGGGTTATTATACACTTGGTTAACAAATTTGTTCTATAATAAATATTGTTGGGGTACATTCTTATTGTTTTTATAACAACTACTTCATCACATACATCAAAGTGTGCCGAGCTAATTAACATTATCTCGCACAAGTGAATGGTTATGTAACCTCCTAAAGAAATATCTAATATTCATTAAACTTAGCTCCTTTGCGAGGCCCCATGTTCAACCCCGCTGATTATTATCTTCCTTGATCTTCAATGGGCCTCAACTGATTTACTATCCTAAATTACCCTTCCATGGAAGAATCCTAATATTCGACCTTCTTATGTTTTTTGTCCCCCCTCTCTTTCGTAGCTGGTTGCGCATGCGCGGCCTTCCTGAGGTAGGACTGGCTCAATTCTCCACCCCACCTCTCTACTCACTATATAGTCCTGGATTGGGAGCGTTCCGATATAGATCAAAAAAGGAATAGCAGTGACGAGTCAACATTCAAGACTGGAGGATGGGACATCGTAATTAGACTAGGTAGAGTATGGTTGATCCATTTTTCGCCGAATCCTCCTGCTCCACGGCCGACACTCGCTGCCCTAGTCGGACAATATGGCGTCCAGTGGACGGGATCCTTGGGCCAACCGTAGCTATCCCCCGCCGCATCTGACTCGATTTCTTACTGTCTTCTATTGCTGATAAATTGCTAGTCCAACCAAGTTTGGTCTAGAGATGGTTCATAGCTGGTACACTCAGACTCTTCTACACCTGGTACTTTGTTGATACTCTCGGCCTGGTCTACGTCTGGTACATTAATGGTACTCTCTGTCAGCTCCATATGTAGTACCTAGCCGGTACACACCTACTCGTCTACACCTGGTACTTTGTTGGTACACTCGACCTGGTCTACGTCTGGTACATTAATGGTACTCTCTGTCAGCTCCATATGTAGTACCTAGCCGGTACACACCTACTCGTCTACACCTGGTACTTTGTTGGTACCCTCGACCTGGTCTACGCCTGGTACATTGATGGTACTCTCTGTCAGCTCCATATGTAGTACCTAGCCGGTACACACCTACTCGTCTACACCTGGTACTTTGTTGGTACCCTCGACCTGGTCTACGCCTGGTACATTAATGGCACTCTCCGTCAGCTCAACATCTAGTACCTAGCCGGTACACACCTACTCGTCTACACCTGGTACTTTGTTGGTACCCTCGACCTGGTCTACGCCTGGTACATTGATGGTACTCTCGGCCTGGTCTACGCCTGGTACATTGATGGTACTCTTAGTCAGCTCCACACCTAGTACCTTGCCGGTACACACCTACTCGTCTACATCTGGTACTTTGCTGGTATATCGTAGAGTCAGTTGAACTGCACTTGTGTGGAGTGCGCTGGATTGATGACTTGGAGATTTCGCTGCGTTCAGAGCATGCGACTTGATATAAAGAGAGAGAGAGAGATCAGGTGTTTTTATTATGCGTGCTTGTCGAAGATTTGTCACTAGCTAGGATCCCTAGTGTGTGCTCTTAGTCTTTTATTATATAAAATTGTTCTGAGCATTTAGGTTATTGAAGCTCACTTTGAGCTTGTTGACAGAGTGATTATGGCCTTGCCAAAATATTCTCTAAACCGAGGGCTGGCTCCTATTGCCTAACAAGGTTGTTAGGATTATATGTTTAGTTTACCCACTTAATCAGTAAGGCATAGGTTGTATATTTATTGCTGGATTATTCTAACCTTCGTAAGGATTGCCAGTATGTTTCGAGCGCATGTAATGTTATTCTTATTTATGTTTAGTTGTTAGTCAGACTCTAGCTTAGTTGGATGGTTGCCCAACTTTATAGGCTCAACGCTAGGTTGCCTTAATTAGAAATGTTTTTATAACGCTAATGCGTTTGGGCAACTAGGGGTTTTATCAAGTGGATTATGTATGTGAACAGCTGCCTGCTGTCATTAGGAGAGCCTGATACTGATTAATGACCCTATTAGGTCGGCCGTCATTGCCACTCGACCCACTTTACTGTTATTTAGGGGTTTTGTTATTGTCA
Source organism: Timema cristinae (assembly GCA_039000515.1). Lineage (NCBI taxonomy): Eukaryota > Metazoa > Arthropoda > Insecta > Phasmatodea > Timematidae > Timema > Timema cristinae. The sequence goes on along the minus strand of JBCFYV010003508.1, from coordinate 5,910,525 downwards.
CTCCTCTCGAGTGCGTCATGTTGGTGGTTAGTCGGTGTGGCTAGCTCAGTTCTCTTATATTCATTCCCCTTAAATGGGATTCTAGGCTGCTGTCTCATGGGCTTGGAAGCCATGTTAATGTACACCCTTTTTACTAAATTTTGATCTTATTGTTGATATCTGATTGTTGATGTTATTTAGTCACTTCCAACGTACGGGTTCCCAATTGGGATGTCTAATTTGTGTGATGCTGGATTGTGGATGGCTGCCTGAGGCACAAGGATACAATGTTCACTACGTACTCAAAACTCTCAAACTGCTGAACGGCGGTGTTTAGGGACATATTAACAATATTTTGAGAATACTAAGTATGTTGATTGGCGATTATGCCACTTAGCAATTAGACTACCAGAATCTTGTGATCCACTATAATCTGTCATTCTTATGTTTGTTGTCCTTTGTTAATAAAATCTTTACCATTGTTGTAATATTGCTATGTTTACTTGCGCACAAACCCCCCCCCCCTTTATTCCCATAAGGTAGGGTGCAAAAGTTTAGTGAGATCTTACAAGTAAATCATTAAAACTTCAATAAACATTGTTGAATATTTACCAATGCAGTGGAAATAGTAGAAAAGGTCCTCAACAATTTTTATTTTAGACTTAAATATTGTTAATCAAGAGTACAAATAGTGTTACAACAAAGAAACAAAATGTTAAAAATTATTCAAATCTTAAGAATTAGAGTTGGTTTGAATCCACTATTTTACTAATCTGAATCTCCAATTTACCTTTAAATCCCGAATCTTGAATCCAAATATTGGAAAAAAATTAACCTAAGAGGAAATATAAATATAATAGAATAATAAAAAACAAAGAGTAACTAAATGTTAACATTATTTCTTATAATAAATTTGTTAGAACATTCATACAATAAGTTAAGTGTTGTTAAGTGTTAAATTACTGCTCTGGGGCCTGGTTGTTAAGTTTATTGTATAATTATAATTGGTTCTGAACCACCAACAAGCAGTATTAGAGCTCTAAAAAAATGTATTTGAAAAATCGAAAAAATACTTTTTTTTAAGGTTCCAACATTTTTTTCAAACCCCAAAACTTGAACATCCAGGGTGGCTACAAAACATATTTTACAAAATTCTCTGACTTTTCCAGGTTTTCCAGGCAACATTTTTCAATTTTCCCTGACTACTTTTTTCCAGTTTTAATGGTGGATGATAACTTTTGTTATTATGATCACATATTAAAAAAGTTTGTATCTACTAAACATAAATGGATTTATCAGTTATCTAAAAAATTAAATTGTTATTTTATTTAGGCATTATTAACTTTTGTTTTAGTGTTTAGTTGCAAAATTAATGGAATATTTTGGACATATTTTTTAATTCCCTGACATTTCCCTGTTTTCCCTGTCATTCAAAAATTCCCTGACTTTTCCAGGTTTTCCCTGTCTGTAGCAGTTATGAGTCATCCTTAAGGATTTGAGGACACATCCCTATAATGACGCCTTTTAAGTGTTTCCATCCTTTTGCTGTTTATTCTTCCAAAGATAATTTAAATATAGTTATGGATTACATTTAATAAAATGATAAAAGTGTATGTGATTGTTAACACTAGTGCCTACATAAAGTAATAAATCAAATTAAATAAATAATGGGGTCATACTCAGCCTTGTGGTGGCAAATGAGGAGTTATGTAAATAAAGTAGCAGCAGCTCCGGTTTAGAAAACTGAGATTAACAACCATAGGGCTCGTTGTGCTGACCACATAACAACCTCTATCTGCAAATGTTGGCACTATTATTGCTAATAGCGGAAGCTGCTTGGTCGATATAGCTCACTTGTGGGCTTACCATGGAGCATTTTTTTAAAGGATTGATTCATTTTACCAATGATCAACAGCAATAAAAAAAAATGCACCAAACGGCTGTATTTAATAAACATTAAAAGAGGATAGAAGGGCAAGAAATACATATTTACCAGAGAGCTATGGGTTTCATTTTCATTTAAATTTAAGGTATTTAATGGGAGCTTCCTAAACCAACTGATTATATCAGCACACGACTTATAAACTAACTTAAATATAGAGCAGACACAACATCCAGACATCGACCGTTAATTCATCCCTGTGAAAGGAGAAACACATTTCACCAATGATAGATTTTTTGGTCATACCAAGAATCGAACTCAATACTCAGTAGAGAGACAAGCTACCAACTGAGCTACAGTGTCGAATCAAGTTAACATTATTAAAAACAGAATAAAATATATAAATTTGATTATTATTTTTTGTACATCAGTAGGGCTTACCCTTCTTCAGCAGACAAGAGTAAAACACAAAATGGACTATGGCAATGGCAGCAGGGCTAGAGAAACCACAATCTACCTCTAGCCATGCCGCCATAGTCCAGTTGGTGTTTTACTCTCGTCTGCTAAATGAGGAGACTGATGTACCCCAGCAATTTCATAATTATGTGTTTCATTGTGCTTTAATTGTGATCTTGAGACGTGCAGTTTCTGGTGTGTCGGCCTTGCCCTTCTCTCTTCCTTTCAATGCTCAATTCAAGCTCTATATTTGTAATACAAAGGGCACATCTGTATCTATCAACTAACATGCAAGAGTAAGTCAACAAAAAGCTTCTATGTTACCATGTGATTAGTGTCCATCCCAGGAGAAAACCAAGCTGTATTCCAATTCTCTCAGTCATTATTATTTTTATTTTTTTTGCAGGTGTTTGAGCGTTCCTAGGTTAGGTCATAAAAATTGCTCAACCCTATTTATTTATTGAGGTTAAATATCTTACACTGATATTAGTGCATATAAACAGAAAATTCTCAACAAGTGCCATTCAACCTTTTTTATTCTCATACCCCCAAGTATAATTTAACTTCAACTTATAATCCCAAAGTTTGTTGGTGCATAATGCATGTTACAAATATTTTTTTAAATATTACGTACCCTGGGGGTACGCACACCCCAGGTTGAATACGATTGACCTAAATTATTTGAGTCGTCTTTTACACAACATAATCAATATTGGACCAAAGATACAGACAGAGTGTATATTCAGCGGCAGAACATTGATACATTTATTTATATATGAAACCCTATAATGTGGCACATTGAACTGAAGATCTGTCAGTCCATAAAAACTGTGTCAATAAGCCAAGATAAGTGTCTGTTGAGATTCGGCCAGCCAATAATCTGTTGGGTTGTAGAATCAATCCGATTGCAACTACATGTTTTCAAGTGGCAAGGGCCACACCGATGGATTCTCGATACAATGTCAGAAAAGTCGCTGAGTTGAATGCTTGCTGTCTAATCTACTGTTAGCAGAAGATATGCCACGGATCTTCCACTGGTGTGTCTGATTCAAACAATGGCGGAAGATTCGTCGCCAAAAATATGCAGCATATTAACACTCCAGTGTGGTTCCAACCTATTTTAAATAGATAAAAATAATCATGCTCACCATTCTGAATGTCCACTTCATTTCCTATTGTCTGTGCAATCTCTTTCTGCCTGGATATAACCTTAGAGAGGATTTCCAGGCCTTCATTCTGATCTGAAAGAAAATGTAGGTATTGCAAACGTTTTACCATGGTTGAAGAAGTATTCTTTTTTATTGTATCAGGAGAACATATTTATAATTACTAAACATGGCCTAGCTAAGCACAATGTGCTTGTCAGTTGGTGCCTCACCATAAATATCATACATACATGCAATAGTGTCAATATATAATAAATACGTTTCATTCCTTTAAATCTATTCTTACAACTAACATAATTTTAATACTTAATTCAATTCCTTAATTCGTGTCTTATTTTATATGTTTCTGAGTAGAAGTACTGAATTATTATTTTATAGTTATACAAGATTTTTAATGTCAATGGTTTCCACTCCTTATTCAAGATGTTGGTACTATTGTTGTTTTCACTCATTATTTTATTAACTTTAATTTGAATGTTTGTTAATATTGATTTAAATATAGTTCACTTGTCTTTCCCCAGGAAGTAATACCAAAGCCTAAATGTAATTTGATTAGAGCATTATACACTATTTTTAGAATATCAAGTGTAACATATTGTTTTAGTATATACATATATTAAACATTACTGCTCCTAGCTTCCTACTCACTGTCTATGTGAGTATTCCATTTCATATGACAATCAATCATTAGCCCAAGATAGCTATATGTCTCAACTTACGTGGATGTTAAACAATTACACGGTTTATTATTATGTAAACAATCTAAGCAATGACCTTTTATATCTAATTTATACTTTATAGCATGTGGTAGTCTGATATGCATTGTTTGCGTTTTTTTAATTTTAATTATTAATTTACTATCGTGAGTCCTGTTTTGTATCCTATTAAAGTCTTCCTGTGACATTTGTTTGATTCTATTCTGTATATAGTTGGGCATTGTTCTTGTATAGATTAAGGGCTGGTCTTCTGACTACTGGATAGCTATCTGTAGGATAAATATATTTTCATGTAGAAAACACAAGGTTGGTACTGTTTTTACTGATGTGCGTGCATGTGTATAAGCCCTGCTGATAGATACTGCTACAACCTAGTGAGTGGTTACAATGTTCAACATTTGTTAAATAATGACGGCTAAACGAGTGCAAGGAAACAGATGGTGTCATGTGGGCACAGAAGCTAAGTTGTCTTGCAAGTACTAATTTCGGTGTCTGCCAAAATATGGGTCATATTTGGGTACAACGTTTACAAAATTTAATTTATTGTACTCACATTTAAATAATTTGTCATATAACTATAACTCTACAAATAACTTGTCAGTTTTTGTAACAGTTTGAATTAATTGTTCTAACGTTATATAAAGCTATAACCTGGGCCTGTGCTTACTAAACACGCTAACCAAGATTTTAACCTGAAAACAGATTCTGATAGGTAAAACCTCATGAAAACAACGCGTCACTATGGCAACGCCAATTTTAACTTTCAAGTAAAAATTATCAGGTACTTTTTAACCTCCCGATAAAAATGAGATGGATAAATACATTTTATCTGTCAGATAAATGCAATCTGGCGATCATAAGACAAATTTTTAACTTATCGACCAGATAAAACTATTTAATGGCCGGATTAATATTCATCCAGCAGTCATAAGACTAGCCCTAAGTAAAGTATTGGCCCAAGAATAGAGCCTTGTGGTACTCCAATATTTATACCCAACTCTTCACTCTCTATATTGTTTATTTTAAACATTATTTTCATAGTAGTAGTAGAAGTAGTAGAAGTAGTAATAGTAGTATTAGTAACAGAAGTAGCAGTAGCAGCAGTAGTAGAAGTAGTAGTAGCAGTAGTAGAAGTAGTGCTAGTCATTTGAATTGATGTCGTAAATCATTTTTAAAAAAAATTGTATATGTTCTATAACAATGGACGGTTTATTTAAAACTGACTACAAAATAAACTAAGGAGAAGGTATATTTTCATGCTTGTTAAAACTATTAAAGTTTGTGACAATGTTTGTTAGTAATATTTCAATTATATTTGGATCAACAAGAGAAAGTAAACCAACTGTGGCTCCCTAAACAAAGAGGTGAAGTGTATCAATGGTCAAATAGAAACAACAAATCTTGCCTACCAATGATATTGAACATGCCAATATCACCTCTGACCATCCTCTGATAGAGTGGTTTATCTGTACTTGTGAATAGTAGTCAAGTGGACCTACCTCTGGCCATCCTTTGTTAGAGTGGTTCATCTGTACTTGTGAATAGTAGTCAAGTGGACCTACCTCTGACCATCCTGATAGAATGGTTCATCTGTACTTGTGAATAGTAGTCAAGTGGACCTACATCTGGCCATCCTTTGTTAGAGTGGTTCATCTGTACTTGTGAATAGTAGTCAAATGGATCTACCTCTGACCATCCTCTGATAGAGTGGTCCATCTGTACTTGTGAATAGTAGTCAAATGGGCCTAGCTCTGGCCATCCTTTGTTAGAGTGGTTCATCTGTACTTGTGAATAGTAGTCATGTGGACCTACCTCTGACCATCCTCTGATAAGAGTGGTTCATCTGTACTTGTGAATAGTAGTCAAGTGGATCTACCTCTGACCATCCTTTGATAGAGTGGTCCATCTGTACTTGTGAATAGTAGTCAAGTGGACCTACCTTTGACCATCCTCTGATAGAGTGGTTCATCTGTACTTGTGAATAGTAGTCAAGTGGACCTACCTCTGGCCATCCTTTGTTAGAGTGGTTCATCTGTACTTGTGAATAGTAGTCATGTGGACCTACCTCTGACCATCCTCTGATAAGAGTGGTTCATCTGTACTTGTGAATAGTAGTCAAGTGGATCTACCTCTGACCATCCTCTGTTAGAGTGGTCCATCTGTACTTGTGAATAGTAGTCAAGTGGACCTACCTCTGACCATCCTCTGTTAGAGTGGTCCATTCTGTACTTGTGAATAGTAGTCAAGTGGACCTACCTCTGACCATCCTCTGATAGAGTGGTCCATCTGTACTTGTGAATAGTAGTCAAGTGGACCTACCTCTGACCATCCTTTGTTAGAGTGGTTCATCTGTACTTGTGAATAGTAGTCAAGTGGACCTACCTCTGGCCATCCTCTGATAAGAGTGGTTCATCTGTACTTGTGAATAGTAGTCAAATGGGCCTAGCTCTGGCCATCCTCTGATAGAGTGGTCCATCTGTACTTGTGAATAGTAGTCAAATGGGCCTAGCTCTGGCCATCCTCTGATAGAGTGGTCCATCTGTACTTGTGAATAGTAGTCAAGTGGACCTACCTCTGACCATCCTCTGATAGAGTGGTTCATCTGTACTTGTGAATAGTAGTCAAATGGGCCTAGCTCTGGCCATCCTCTGATAGAATGGTTCATCTGTACTTGTGAATAGTAGTCAAGTGGACCTACCTCTGACCATCCTTTGCTGGTGTTGTCGCAGCTCATTGACACTCATGTGTTGTTCAGACTGTGTTCTATCATCCTCTGGTTCGTCCGTGCCCCACCCTGTTGTGCCCATGTCTGCAAACACTGGTCCAGGACGTTGCATAAGATTTGCTCTCAACATTCCACTTGCCGCATCTCTGACAAACAAACAATATCCACATGTGCAACATTAAACTACTTGTGTGAGTTATCCGCACAGATGGGGTATCTCTGACAAACAAACAATAGCCACATGTACAACATTAAACTAATCATGGGAGCTATCTACACATATAAGAAAGGTGTAATTTGGAGTCAAGGTCCCACATTTATGTGGAAGGAGAGTGGAAAACAATTTAGGAGAAACCACCCTCAGTATAGCTGACCAGGATTTGAACCCCAATCTCCCTGTCCCTAAGACTTGTGTCTCACATGAGCATGGCTTTATCAAAGTGAAGAGTTCTAGAAACAGGCTAGGGGGGCATGTAGCCGAGGAGGGGAGGGGGACAATCCCAGGGGTCCAGACCACTTCACCCCTTTCCTCAAATTATCAACTAACTTTACAATCAAATAAAATTAAAAAATTTCTTTAAAATATATTAAATAGAAAATGTAGATATGCTGTTATTGAGTAACAAATTATAAATATTCATGAAATATTGTAGGAATATAACCAAGGAATTATTTTGGGGGTATAGGCACCCCTCTTTTCAAATATAAACTAACTTTGAGATTTAATTTTGATTGAGGATAAGAAACCGCTCAGACAATTCAATGTACATCACCAGCAAAGCGTGAAAGATGGCAAAGACATTTTTTTAGTTGTGGATGTAGACGTATCAAGTATCATATGTGGGTTCGATTCTTATCACATTAATAGGAACAAATTTCATCATTTTGTCATTATTTATATTTTCAATACTTATTTATGAGTTAATGTGAAAAAAAAAAACATATTAATGTGGGAAAGTTAGCCCTTTGTTTTTAATCTGTGTGTATCACAAACTGAAATGCAACTGTCCACAGTCAATAAGTCATTAAAGGGGAATCAAATTTAATGAAGTTAAAGATGACAAAATAAACATTGGAATCGATCAGGGGATAGGGTACAATTCTCGTCTCCAGGTTGTAATATTTTACTTTATATTGAATGTATCCCATAAAAATGTTTTCTAAAATTTTTATTCATATATCTTATTTGTCAATAAATTGAAGTTCCAGGTTTAAGAAAAAGTGTATCTGAAACAGCTCCTATTTAGTTAAAATTAAAATGCACCTTTCAAGACATTAAATTAAAAATAAATACACTGTGAGTCATAAATAGTCCACTCCAATAATTATTTTAATCCATGATACACACAGCATAAGTAGCCATTTGAAACTTAGTCCTATTTCATGCCGGCTGAAATTTGTGAATTTCTTGAACTGTACACAAAATTTTAGTTGTAAAACCTAAAGATACAAAACCCCTTGGTTGGCTGAAAAATCGAAGGGAGGAGAATGTGAAAGTTAATTTGAAGGAGATGGGTGTCAGGTTAGGGATTGAGATTTTTAGGGTAGGGTTGAATGACCATGCACTTTCAAATTCCTTAAGGCCAGATAGTTGGTTAATTTCATCAAGAACTCACAATGTATTAAAGATCTGTTCATTTAATAAGCTTATGCAAAAGGTAATGTCTTTAAGTGTTTATATCCTTCCAATCCCCCCTCCCCCCCCTTCCTAATCTGAAAATGAATCTTGGTTATAAGCTTGTAGATTGAAAACACACCTATCAATGAACACCTTCTGAAGTTGAATCTTCTGGCTCTCTAAATGTTCAACTTGCCGAGATCGTCTTTCTGCCTCCTGGAATGTTCTGCTATGTGGTCAAGGCTACAAATATATAAACTATTCTTTAGTGCACAGTTTCTTAATACTCATCTGAAATATTAGCATAATATTATTTACACTAAAAGGTGGGGCTGAGGAAGGTAATATTTAGAGGAAGGGTACCAACATTTGTGGAAAGTGAGAGAGGAAGTCCCACCAAAACTTTAACACCAACCTCCCCATTGTCGACCGAGCAGACCAGATTAGGTTGAAGTGATGATGTTATTTAATTTATTTAACATTTACCTTCTGAACCGACTGATTATATCAACAAACGACTTATAAACTAACTTAAATCTATAACAGACACAACATCCACCCCAGAGCCGTTAAATCATCCCTTCTCACATTTCACCAATGATAAAACTTTTCGGCTATGTAGGGAATCGAGCATGGGACCCTTAGCTCAATAGAGACACACTTGTGACCGAGCTAAGGTGTGGGACTTGATGATATTCAAATGTGAGTTCAATGTTTAGATTGTCCATCAAACAAGAGAATGTTTTTAATGATGCAAATAAAGTAATGTTTGTGTAACATAAAAATTCATCATTTTATTTGAATGGGAAATTTGTGAGAATGTAACCATCAGTCAAAATACATTGAAAGGGAGGAATTTAAAACCAGGCATCTTCCATTATTTATTATCATTATTATTATCGCCGCATCTTACTACCCGTTCAGGTTGTACGCACTTATGCTAATGTGTAATGGTAGAGTGATTGAGAGATTAAATGGAGGACCTACAGTTTAACGTGGGATCCGAACCACGGTGGAGGCCTGGAATTCCACATATTCACAAGTTGTGATTAATACACGTCTTGTCAGAGGTGAAGGAAGGGTTTGATAATCAGATAAATCTGTGCCGGGACCGAGGATTGAACCCTGGACCCCAGCACAGAAGTCTGACACCTTACCCCTAGACCGCCAGGTCACCTTTCCCATTATTTAAATTTATTATGCTAAGTAGGTATGAATGTCAATGAATTTTCAATCAAGATATTTTGAAGTTGCACTGCACTTTATTACTTGTCTAGGCTATTCTCATTATTACTCTAATGTGATGAGGAAAGTAGAATTTAGAGATGATTCATCCACATTTTTATGAACAGAAAGTCAGAAATCATTAATGAAAACCACATAAGTACACCCAGTCAAGATTTGAACTCTGACCTATCACTGACAAACCAGACCAGACAAGACTGACACTTTAGTTTGCATGTCTAGAGGTAATAATAGGTATAATTTAACTATGTGCACTTTGTTTTTAGACTATTACAGATATTTTAAACAATTTCAAATATAAGGGCTGTATTATAGTAAATATAAGAGCTGTATTATAATAAATATAAGAGCTGTATTATAATAAATACAAGGGCTGTATTATAATAAATACAAGGGCCGTATTATAGTAAATATAAGAGCTGTATTATAATAAATATAAGGGCTGTATTATAGTAAATATAAGAGCTGTATTATAATAAATATAAGAGCTGTATTATAATAAATATAAGAGCTGTATTATAATAAATATAAGGGCCGTATTATAATAAATATAAGAGCTGTATTATAATAAATATAAGGGCCATATTATAATAAATATAAGAGCTGTATTATAATAAATATAAGGGCTGTATTATAATAAATATAAGGGCTGTATTATAATAAATATAAGGGCTGTATTATAATAAATATAAGAGCTGTATTATAATAAATATAAGGGCCGTATTATAATAAATATAAGAGCTGTATTATAATAAATATAAGGGCTGTATTATAATAAATATAAGGGCCGTATTATAATAAATATAAGAGCTGTATTATAGTAAATATAAGAGCTGTATTATAATAAATATAAGAGCTGTATTATAATAAATATAAGAGCTGAATTATAATAAATATAAGGGCCGTATTATAATAAATATAAGAGCTGTATTATAATAAATATAAGGGCTGTATTATAATAATATAAGAGCTGTATTATAATAAATATAAGAGCTGTATTATAATAAATATAAGGGCCGTATTATAATAAATATAAGAGCTGTATTATAATAAATATAAGGGCCGTATTATAATAAATATAAGAGCTGTATTATAATAAATCTAAGGGCTGTATTATAATAAATATAAGAGCTGTATTATAATAAATATAAGAGCTGTATTATAATAAATATAAGGGCTGTATTATAATAAATATAAGAGCTGTATTATAATAAATATAAGATCCATATTATAATAAATTCTTTAATAAAAAGGATACATGGTATAAGATGCGGCGATTTGGGCGAGTTTCTCTTTAAGTTGTTGTATTTCTGACTCATATTGTTTCATACGCAGTCGAATGGAGGAGGAAACGCGTGCATACTCTTGAGATGTTCTATGTTCTTTACTTCTGATTGTTAATTGCTCCTTTATTTCTCGCAACAGCTTTTCACAAGCGTCATGTTCAGCAAGCCTGTAAAATAATAACAGTGTCGACTTGTAGCCTGGAAGATTACAATAAGAACAAAAGGAGTAACAGATTATTTTATCATGTATAGGTCTAAATGTATTATTAGAGATTATATAAAAATATTTTTAAAATTGGGATGGAAGCGAACGAGAGTTTGAGGACCATTATTTTTAGTTTATGGCCAAAATGAATCAAATATTGCCCTAGTAGATATATTTAGTTTAATTTGCTACACACTTATACACAAGTTTTTTTTTTACCACCAGGTATTACTAGCAGTTCAGGTTTTATGCATGAGTACTAATTTCGTTAGTGGTTTCAGGGATGAGGAAGGCTATATTTAGATAAAGTGTACCCACATTTGAAGAGAGGAAGAGTGGAAACCCATTTTGGTAAAACCACCCTCAGTACACCCGACTGAGACTTGAACCTTGATAAACCCGTCATCGGCAATCTAGTCCACTGTGAGACTAATGCCCTAGATTATATGAATACAGAAGCAGGTATCAACATTGCATGAATATCTGTCCTGTGCATTGCGTAATGTGAACAGAACTTTTTCCATTCAGTTAAAAAGTCTATCAGAAAATGCCACCTATGCCCATGACAAGTATTCCAGATCTAATGAGCTTACATGTAAGATATAAAATTAAACTAAACGTATAATCTGAAACTATATTTTATTTATTTTGGCTAATATAGTTGTTGTTTTTTTGTAAAAGCTGCAAAAATACAGATCCTAACTTCCATTCTCCTATATAGTTAATTTGGATTTGGATAGGTTTTGTTTATCTATGCCACATAAGATCAATAGAACCAGCTCGGCCAACCAAATTTCCACCTGTCCGCTAGTCAAGCTCATGCTGTTGATGCAGTGGTGCATCCATGGAGGGAAGTTGGCCCTCGTCCAAGACCTTAACTAATTTAATGAATTTTAAATCATATGTGCATACAACCTGAACAGGCAGTACGACTCAGTGATAAAAAAAAAATAAAAGCACATGAAGTATAACTAAAATATTGAGCACAGAACATGAAGTGTCGGATTGCATTGACTACATTTTAAGACAAGGATTATTACTATTATCATCATGATTATTATTACAATTATTACTGCCGCATCTTACTACCCATTCAGGTTACATGCATTTATGCTAATGTGTATATTGAAGCTTCAGAAGCTCTTCTAGCTCACCCAATTAAGTATAAAGCTAAAACTAATTAACTTGTATCTGACTGAGATTCGAACTGACAGTGCTACCAGATCTGTTAGTCAACCCATTGTGACATAATATCTTAAAGGTTTCTCAATCACACCATGTCGCTGACTGTTAAGACAATTATCTAAATTAATACCTACTAATAGGAGATATATATATAACTACTAATTAGAATAAAAGTGTGTTTTAAACATCTACTGTATTATATACTCCAAAGAGCATCCAAAGGCATTTACTATTCTTAAATTTTCTTACACTTCGGCAGATAGGGGCATGTGGTCACTAAACCTCCCTTTTTCGTGAAATTTCACACTATGAGTGCAGGCCCAGGACCAGTGCCATATTTAAGGGAGGTAAAGGGGGGGGGGGTGTTACAGGATCAAGCCCCCACCCCAAATGTATTGATCCAAGTGAATGTCCCTTACATAATACAAACTTTTTTTATTTAGTATCGCGTTTTACTACCCATTTGGGTTATACACTTAAGTACTAACTATGCTAATGGGTTAAGAATTGGGAAGGTTGAATTTAGAGGAAATGAACCCGCATTTGTTGAGAGGGAGAGTGGAAAACCATTTAGGAAAAACCTACCCCAGTTCCCCCCAATGAGATTCGAACCTCAATCTCCCATCCTTGGCAGTCTAACTCAACACGAAAATAGCGCTGAGGCGGGAAATGCTAATTTACTGGCCAAATTAGAAACACTGCGCTAATTCAATTGATAAATTGATAGTGACCTCCAAGTCTGTTCTGAGTTTAATATATAGATTCTCACCAATATATCAGCTTTTCCAGCAAAATTCTAAATCTAGAAAAAGTAGGACTAAAGAGAAACAAGGTTATTGTCTACAATTGCTGTGGGAGATTTTTCAGAATATAATAAGGATTTCTTCTTTAATTTAGAAATCCTTCTTCACATTTGTGCAACACTTCCTGTATCAACAGCATCACCAAAATTCGACAGAGGGAGACTGGTTGACAGGATTAGCCCTCATATCTGTTCATCGTGAGATAGATGTTGAACCACAAGACATTATCACACTATTTTGAAACAAGGACTTTGCTGTGATAAATTTGTTTTGTAATATCTTTAGGAATAATATGATATGGCTCAATTGTGGGCTCAGGTCATGTAGTATTTTGATTAAAATAGCCATCCTTGTGTTGTAAAACATGCCTATTACATTATTGTTTGTCTGCACCACCCTCCCCCAAATATAAATCCTGGATGAGGAACTACCCCTAACCCCATGTAAATCTATAGTGATGGTAGACATATCAGAAAAGAAAAGTTTGTGGCTTTGTGATTTCTATGATCTGGTTGGGTGTCAACCCAAACACATTGTTATAGATCTTAAATATTGTTTATTGGTCAATTATTGTGTGCTAACCGCTATGCCCACATCATATGAAAAAATACTGATTTAATTGCAAGATAGATACTAAGTTTATTGTAAATCCATCATTTGGAAAAAAAAAACTGTTATGAAGACATGTAATTGTTTATGCAAATTCAAAATAGTATTTAGTGTGATTTATTTAATAGTAGGTCTAGCTATACTATCACATTTCATTTCATTCAGCTGTGCCTTCAGTGCGTCACAACTATTCATCTGAAAGGGGCTTTAAGCCTTTTTATGAAAAGGGATATGTACTTTCAAAACTTCAGATGAATATTGCGGGCACATGTATTTTTTAAATGAAAATTTATATCTGGACATCAAATAACACAAAAAACAATGTAGCCAATTTTACATTGAAGTGAACTAGAAAAGGCGAATTTACTATTAGAAATTAATTCAACTATTTTTTTCTAACCATTTGAAATATTTGGGAAGAAAAATAGTAGGCTAGTTTTAAAAAATATTTTCATAAATCGTTTTCTTCCCATTTATTTGAAGAGATAAATTAAACATTTCATTATATGCCAATCAGCACTACTAAAAAAGATTTATTATTTATAATAAGTTATTTCCGTCTGTCCAGTGAGTCTGATGGCACCATCGTCGTGACCACAATGTCCTGTTGTACTGTAGATCGGAAATACGTCGCAGAGGCAAGGGGGGATGGGAAGGGATTAGACGCACCTCTCAATGTTAAAAACTGAACGTAAGCACCTGGCCATAAAGTACACACCCTCACAAGGCACGATAAAACTAACCCAGTTTGTTTAATAGTCTAGTAGTCGAGGATAGTGTTGAATGAAGGCCCATGTATGTCCGTGCAACTCTTCCAATGACACCGTTCTTACCCTACAATGTTCCCGAGGTGTGGTATGTAACAAATTATGTTATAACATTTATATATATATACATTAGTTAGACTTCCATGTATATTTTATTACATAAAATGATTGTTTGTACAGGCCAGGACTGGTTAGCCCGCTACATAGTGTAACCTACCTAATATGCAATACTGGTATACATTTTGATTGTTATCAACCATCTCAACTTAACAAAGCCTAACCTTCATCACTCATCATCATCATCATCATCATCATCATCATCATCATCATCATCATCATCATCATCATCATCATCTCATCATCATCATACATCATCATCATCTCATCATCATCATCATCATCATCATCATCATCATCATCATCATCATCATCATACATCATCATCATCATCATCATCATCATCATCATCATCATCAATCATCATCATCCATCATCATCATCATCATCATCATCATCATCATCATCATCATCATCTCATCATCTCATCATCATCATCATCATCATCATCATCATCATCATCATCATCATCATCATCATCATCATCATCATCATCATCATCATCATCATCATCATCATCATCATCATCTATCATCATCATCATCATCATCTCATCATCATCATCTCATCATCATCATCATCATCATCATCTCATCATCATCATATCATCATCATCATCATCATCATCATCATCATTTCATCATCATCATCATTATCATCATCATCATCATCATCATACATCATCATCATCATTCATCATCATCATATTCATCATCATATCATCATCATCATCATCATCATCACATCATCATCATCATCATCATCATATCATCATCATCATCATTCTATCATCATCATCATCATTCATCTCTCATCATCATCATCATCTCTATTCATCACTCATCATATCATCATCATCATAATATATATATATATTATTATTATTTATTATTATTATTTTAATTATTTATTATTATTATTATTATTATTATTATTATTATTTTATTATTATTATTAGCACCGCATCTTACTACTGTTCTGGTTATATGCACTTACGCTAATGTGTAATGGTAGGGTGATTGTGAGATGAAATGGAGGACCTACAGTTTAACGTGGGATCCGAACCACGGTGGTGGCCTGGCATTCCAAACATTCACATTCTGTATTTAAACATGTTTTTCCTGAAATATGGTATCAAGATCTTGAGATATCTTGCATGAAAATACTGACACAAACATAATTTTGATCCATGGCCTTATTAGATTTCTATTATATCATCTTGGTCCTATTCCATTTCTTCTCATAAAAACAATGGCCTAGATTTGTTTATTTTAAAAATATTGCATATTCCAATTGAATCAAGATTTTTATTTACTGGCACAATAAATGTTAGATAAAGTAGGATGGGGATGGTTTTCTTATAAACATAAATATTAGATTCCTATTGCACACCAAAATATCTACTAATGCACACTAAAATATAAGACACACCATTGAACTATATTAGTTGTTTGGTTCCCAGTTGTTTTCAATGTGTGACAGTTTACTGTATCTAAAATAAAGCTGAAGGTTTTTGTGTGATTATTGAGTTTTGTTGTAACTTCATTTTAAAATTAGCCACAATTTTCAACAAATATTGATGGTTCTTATCAATAAAAAGTTGGTATATAGGCCCTACCATAGTATGACAAAGAAATAATGTCAACAATTGAAACTTAATGGTGTACTATTCCTAATATTCCGGCTGTTAGGCAAGCCGAGATTGTAAATCTTCAATTAACTGTATAATTCAACTTTGTCTCAAATGCCTCAAACATACTCTTTAATAAGCGACAGTGACACGACTATAGATATCCATTTTGAAAATTTAAAAATGACATCTGGACATAGGAATCAAACCCAGGACCTTTGGCTTAGTACCCCAATGCTCTAACCACTGAGCTACCCAGGAATCGTCCAGTGCCCAGGTTCATTCTTCACTCATATTTTAAGGCAGAGTCTATGATGAATCTGCGGAAATTGTTGGCTACAAATGTGTGATTTTATTAAGATCACGAGCTATCAGATAATGCAGCCACCTTCAACTCGGTAGTTGGCTTATTGCTGCCACATGTACAATTATTATATTATTTTTATTTTATTGATTTTACTATAATAACAGTACAAGTGGCATCATTAAGCCAACTGCCGAGTCAAAGGTGGCTGTGTTATCTGATAGCTCATGATCTTAATAAAATCACACATTTGTAGCCGACAATTTCCGGACGTTCATCGTAGACTCTGCCTTTTGGCATACTAACCCAAAGGTCCCGTGTCCTGGTGTCATTTTTAAATTTTCAGAATATATCTAGATGGAGTAATCCTCACTAAAAATAAGCATAAATAATATTATTATTATTAGCACCACGTCTTACTACCCGTTCGGGTTATACGCACTTACGCTAATGTGTAATGGTAGGGTGATTGTGAGATGAAATGAAGGACCTACAGTTTAATGTGGAATCCGAGCCACGGTGGAGGCCTGGCATTCCCCACATTCACAAGTTGTGATTAATACCATAAATAATAGCTTTGGCTATTTGATACTTATAGATAACCGTTCGACAGTACACAGTCTGTTTCCAAAAACCAATTACTAAATTACTTTCGAGTACCACATTAAATTGAATCTGAATATATTTAATTTTAAATGTTTTAGTTAAGATACCAATATAGATAGTTCTTTAAATAATCTAGCGAACCGATGTTATTGGAAATTGGCTTCTTAGCCAATAAATGTTGTAGTTCCTTCAAATAAAATAAGATGAGCGTCGAGATTATAATTTTGATATTTTTTATGTTGATGGCTGAAAAGAATGTATTACAAAAAAAAAAAAGCTCACTCCGGTCAGTAAAACAAAGATTATGGATATATTATACACTGCATACTCTCTAAGCTTGAATTATATTTTTGGTAAGTCATGGGTACACACATGCTCGGTGGTCAACATGGTGCCTAGGCACCAATTAATAGAAACCGACATCATTATAAATGTACATGTCCCATTCACTTCGATATAATTTTATAAGGGAGTGTAATTAAAAAAAACATCACATAGTTTTGGAGCAAAAGTTCTACTTGTTAAATATGAAATGTATTTTGAGGTTACAAAACAATTAAAACCACCCCTCCAATGAATTAATTAATAATATATTAACCCTCTGACCCCCCCCCCCCTTCCCGCCCTGTGCTCTGACTCACTACTGCCCTCATAGTTAACTGTTAAAAATTGCATATCCTAACATACAAAATTTACAAGAAACTTTAAAATGTTATATATGTTACCAAGGATCACTGTCAACATAGACAAGCGACATTTTTAAATAAGCTTTGAGTGTATTTTCGATCAGCTGATAGAACAAAGACCAACGAAAATAATGATATGACAAAGATCATGTCAATAAGTTACTACTTTGATCACTATAATGTAACTGGATTGACATCAGTGACTAAAATTTTCGAACCGTTATCAGGATTCCATGGTGTATTAGAGAGAAAATATTTTAGTATCTACTTCTCTCTTACACATACAAGACAATGTGGCATTTTGAAATCATTCACTAATTTGAATGAATATATGAGATACATCAATGTATGATTAGCTAAATGTGTTAGTAATAGGTTTAAAGAGGATAACTAAATTGGACACTGGGGACTTGTTTCTTTAAATATTTGATGTAGTAGGCTAATATATAATGGAGGCTTGTCCATTAGAGCTGCAGTACCCCCAACAATTCAACATATATTTTATTGTAGTTTAGTACAGTCAACCAAAGCACATCTCAGAAGATTATAATTATTTTCAAAGAATTTCGGATTTTGACATTTTTACGGCAGTAATTGCGCCGTTTTGAAGGAAGATTTTTATTGGGTTACTAGCTAGACGTCAGTTACTGCAGTTCTCTCTGAACCCCTTGGGGCTTGGATAGTGGTGAAGTGTAGAAATAGAAGAGGAGGAGCTGGAGAAATACCCGAGTGATAAAGTGGAATTGGAGCTGCAAGCGTTGCAGACTCCCTCAACAGCCACGGTCTAACTTAGAACCAAAATGTGTGACTAATATTTTTGTTTTGATCTAATTTTGTATTCTGGAATGTTTAACTGTTTATATAATGAGTGCAGCTATGAATACTGAAACTAAAATATTGTTAATTTACTGACACTTAATATTTCTTAATATTAAGTTCCATTGGCATTTTTTTTTACTAATACATCTAAGAGCAACTAGTAGTAGTTCGATGGTCAAACAATTTTATATAAATATAAATTCATAGCATTTGCTTCCCATTCAAAAGTAGATGTGTATTTTAAAATATTATGATCCTCTAAATTTCAATTAACAGATTTTGTATCAATGCATTTAATTTATAATCTAGTATTTATTCTAATAGATTAATCATTGACTTTATGTTACCATTTTAATCAGTATAATTTTTTACATACTTACTGCCTATTGATACGTTTATGAAATTTTGATTCATCTGGTTTTTTATATAATTTTATAGACAAAACCATTTTATTTTAGTTTATTTTTACAACTAATTAAAATTGTCGTAATTTATGTATTTCCGTAACAGGGGCTTACTACAGTCCACAAAATACAAAACAAAATCAGTATAGTTATAAGTTAAATGGAGAGTAAACAAAATGAAGGATATTTTCAACTATAACTGTATCACTTTCTGGATAAGATTAATTTTAATTTATTTCGTTGAGTGCACTTTTTTCTCTCCAAATGAACCTTCCTGCTTCCGCATAAATCTCCTACCAATCCCCCCTGGCACTACTTTCTACCTGTATAACCCAAGAAACATCACTATTGACATAGTCATACTTCCTACTAGCCCATAACCTAAATAATCGCTTGAATGCAAGAATTCTACACAAAGTTAGTCATTCGAACAAAATGTAATCAAGTTTTTAGTGACCTTATTTCAATAAAGTAAACGAACACTAAATATAATATTGTTTCTGAAAGCAATATACAAGTTGAGAGCCAACTTTAAATGTATGTGATATATATATATATATATATTAATATATCAGGGTCCCTAAGGCGCGGAGGCGCGCGCCCCCCAACCCCACGAATCCCCAGTTCCTTTTAAAGTTATTATTCGCACTCTCACGACAATTTTATCTTACCATAATAGTTTCAAGAAAAATATGTTTTTGGTTTAAGTAATAGCAGGCAATGTTTTTAAAATGGCATGCGTTGGGCGCGAGGCGGTCAGCGCCTGATATTGGAAACCAAACCTTCCCACCTCTTCACCTCTAATCATCAAATGGCATGCAGTCGGGTGCGCAACGGTCAGCGCCTGACATATATTGAAACCAAACCTTCCCTCCCATTAACCCGTTGTCCTCCTCCTGCTATAGCTAGATAGCTAGCATTGCTTTTTCTTCTTTTGAAGGCGCACTCCCTAAGGTTGAAAGCTTGTGAAATGTGTATAGCGTGAACCAGAAATAATTGTTGTCAGTCATCTGCGTGCTCCTGCATCTTGAGGATGTGTGTGGAGTGTGTGTTTATAATAATATTATGTAGGGTTATTTTAGGATAATGTTTATTTGAGTTATATGTTTTAATACTTTTTGTAACTAGGCTTAATTTAATATGAATAGTTCAATTCAAGTGCTTAAGACAACGAATATTGCAAGATTAACTCTTGATCAAAAAAGATAATTGAATTCATTAGGTGGGCCATGTCCTGAATTTTGTATGGAACAAAGTGAAAACATACACACCTATATATTTATGCACATTACACAGCTGCAGTTTTTCTACAACACATCCACGTCCTTTAGAGGAAGTTTTTTGTATCTTTCCATCTTGTTTGTGATATTAATTTTTGAGTTTCAACTAAATGAATATTTAGCAAAACATATTCCGAAATTTGTGTCTTCTTTTAAATATATTATTTAGAAATAATTTATTAATTAAACAGGCTGCGCCCTCCAGCTTCTAACGTGACGAGCCGCCACTGATATATATATATATATATATATATATATATATATATATATATTGATTTAGTAATAATTCCTACGAGCCTCTAACTTAAAATATGATCGTTTGAACGTAAAACTATACTCCACAAAGTTTGTCATTCAAACAAATGTAGGCCTAATTAAGTTTTAAACTACCGGTACCTTATTTATTATTGTTATCGAACTTACATGCTATTAGCAAACTTTAAATATTTATATTATAGACTTGGCAGTATGTAAACAACATGGGCGATAACTAAATATTTTAATATATAAAAGGTTTTATTATTATTTGTATTAATATTGTTATTTGTGATACTGAATTGTATATTCTTTAAAATAATTAATTGTTTATTCACCCACGTTTGGTATAATACTTCACTATTTCCCTATTTTAGTCACTAGACACATGTTTTCGAAGAAGAACATTGAAAGAAACAGTTAAATCTGTTCCTTCACAATCAAGCATACGACAAATTTGATCGTCACGTTTTGGTTATTTGCAAGGGGTCTGTTTATGTTCATCGAGTATAATATGGAGATTACTGCTCTTAACCTAACTGGTTTGGACTGAACATGACTCTTATGATGTGAATTAACCTACTCCCCCTTTGCCAAAGAAACAAATAACATGGTTCTGCTGCCACCATTAATCTCTATAATAGTACTGGATGGGCATCGGTGGCTGAAATTTTTGAGCTGACATCTGAATACTATTGTGTAGTAACTAGTAAAGAAGGAAACTATCAGGTATTTGTTTCTCTCTTACACCCATACAAACAATGTGGCATTTTGACATATTTTATTAATTTGATTAAATATATGGAATACAACAATGTGAGATTAGTTAAATTAAATAAATGTGTTAGTAAAGGATTTGAAGAGCATAACCAAGTTTGACACTGGTGAGTTTTTTTTATCTAAATAAGTTGATGTAGGCTAATATATACATGGTTTTTGAAGGAAGCTCGTTTGGAATACTTATCTCGTTACAGAATCCTACCCTATCGTAGTGTTTAGGTAGGATAAAAGTACCTTTCAAAAGGGAATTTCTATTTCCGTCCTAAATGGCCGTTTATCCTACTAAAATACTAAAATATTATAGTATTCTGGTACGAAATAAACCTTACAGAGTGGTAGTCCTACTAAAACCAGGCTTTAGTAGATACCGTATTTCACACAAGCCTATAACCTGAAAGTAAGACTTCTACACAAAGTATGTAATTCAAACAAATTTAATACAGTTTTTATCTAACTTGTTTCATTATGGTTATCGAACTTTAAACGTAATATGGTTTCTGAAAGCAATATACAGGATATGAACCTACTTTTTTATAATGGTAATATAATAAAACTCTCTACAAGATCTAAGTGATCGTTTGAACGTTTGTCAACTACACAAAGTTTGTCATTCAAACAAATGTAATCACGTTTTAAGATACCTTATTCATTATATTTATCGAACTTACAATTTAATATTCTATATAGAAAAATCATATAACTGGCCAGAACTGTGCCAGATATACCCAGATCTGAGCTAGATCTGGGGCAAATCTGGATTTCCCGGATCTGGCCAGTTCCAGTTTTGGGCCAGAACTGGCATTTTTGCGCATGGGATGGTTTCTGAAACCAAAGACAATCTAATAGCCAACTTTAAATATAAGTGTAGTCTTGGCAAACTGTAAACAACATGGATGATAACCACATATTTATATATATTAAAGATTTTATTCGCATTTGTACAGTATTACCTGTAAACCTGAATATGGTATATCCTTTTATGTAAATGTTTCTTCAGGTAAGTGTGGTATAATACTTCATTATTTTCAAACAATAAAACTTTTTATTCATCAGAGACATGTTTTCGCATAAGAACATTGAAATAAACCGGTAAATTTGTCCCCTCACAATGAAGCAGACGATAAAATTGAGCGTCACGCTTTGTTCCTTGGCAATGCGTATGTTTATGTCCATCCAGAATAATATAGAGATCACTGGCGGCCACTAGTTATTTGATCAATGTTTACAAGAGGCTCTTTTCTAGTGATATTTTATAGAAGGATTATGTTTGCTGAGTCAATTATTGATTCAAATGATGTCACTATATTTTTCAATTAGTAAAACATCAAAGAAATACATAAATTTTGTAAGCAACAAACTAAAATACATACATTTTATTGCATATATATTAGTATTAATGAGTGTGTTACTGCAATAATACAGTTTTTAAAATTAAGGTTTTATTCCTATACAGCTAAAAAATATGTAGCTAAAATGATGATTATTATTAACAGAGATTTTAGTAGTATTTATTATAGAATTACTTTAACTGATTCTCTATGCTATATTTTTATATTGCTATCTAATTTTTGTTCATACTACTAAAGTCTAAATTAATCATATTTATATATAACATATATTTTGATGAAATAATGTATTCAAAAGTTCAATAAAATACAAAATTGTAATTACTTCCTTCAATTAATAGAAAAAAACATATTTTTATTAATAAATATATTTGTTAAATAGCTGCTTTGTTGCCTAGACTGATTGAAATAGTTAAAAATGGTAGTATTTGATGATTTGTTTGTGCCTGTAACATACGTGCGTTGATGAAATACGTTTTCATTATGCTATAGTGAAATGTTTGGTAAAATGTTAAGTGGAAGTGTTTGTGTTGACACACAATTGTGATTTGTTTCATTTCAGTAAAAAGTTTGTGTTAATTTGAGCATATGTGTATGGTGCCAATTGGATTTTGACAGTACCTGACAGAAGGTGAGTCAAATGTGACGTATGCCTTTGTAAGGTCAAAAATTAGGATAAGGTATAATACAGTTAACAGGTGATTGTTCAAGTATTTTGTTTAAACTTTGTCTGACGGCTACGGAATTTACAAGTTCTGATTACGTATTTTCTTTAATATGTCAAATCAGATGTCAAGCATCTGCTACTTTCAACATATTGCCATATGATGACATTAAGGATTTACGTTGAACTATATAGTATATTGTTATAGTTAAAAACCACTTTTAGTGTAGCTGTTAGATGGAATGGTGTAATCACCTGTGTGCTTATTAATATAGTAACAACCTTTTGTATTTCCATCTTGAGTGTTACAGCTACATGCCATGAATGGTTGTTGATTGTTTTCAAAGTAGATATCTGAAGAGTTTTTTTTTTATGTTAATAAATGGTGAACACAACATTCTAATTTGGAGGGAAAGTGATTCAAGCATGCTAGTTTACAAAAGTGAGGGGGTCCGTTAAAGTCCAGTTGGGTCTGGACCCCCAAACTCCCACCTTCCATGCCCTTGCCAACTGTGGATACCGGAGAGCTATATTTAACAACTCGGTCGATAAAGTCGCTGGTAAAATGTTTGAGTATAGATAAATTAAGTTTTATTGAGGGGGGAAAACCCCCAAAAAACTATAGAGTAGAAAATAATTAGTATGACACACTCACAAATAGGTCTATAATATATTATAATGTGATAACAAAATTTTAAAAAATCAGTCTATATATGAATCGCTCTTTAATACAGTTTTTTTAAGAAAATATATTTTTACTCATCGCACTATGCATCACATTACACTTCGAAAATATATAAGTTTTAAGAGTGTTTTCACTGGAATATGTTTTTACTTAAAATAATGATGTAAAACAGAAACAAGTTTATTCATTTTGAATAAAATCATTAGGGCATATTTCAAAATGCTAAAATTTTCAAAAATCTTGACACTAACTAAAGTAGTTACATACCGGTACATAGTGCCATTTATAATTTAAAACTGTAACCAGATATCAATTTTTAGCAAAGTTGTTCAAAATTCATTTTTGAAATAATTGAATTTATAAACCTTAATTAGTCATCAGTATAAGCTAATATAAAATGGACTGAATATTTTTTTCCCTGAAAAATATTTATTTGGCAATACAGTCTTATTTTTCATGTAAAACACTACCTCATGTTTTCAATTTGAACAAAACTGTTAAAGCCATTTTTGATATATTTTGAATTTAAAAAATAATGGTCATAGGGACCTATGTAAATTAGGGTACCTATAACTTAAATTTTACTCTGAAAAACAAGTAGGCCTATGTACACTGCTATTCATAATTTAAATTAACCCTAAGATAGGCAAGGGCCTGTAAATTTTAAACAAAATCGTTAAAGTAATTTCCTAGGAAACATCTAATTCTCACTAGGCTAGTATTTAGTAAGGTAGCCTTTAGCAAATTTTCTCCCAAAATATAGGCCGATGTTACAGTAGGGGGCCTACTGGTATTATTTGTCAAATGTCAAATACACCCCAGATATTAATTTTAAACAAAATTGTTAAAACTATTTTTAAAAAAATTCAAATTTTAACACCTTATTTTAACCTGACTGGAATTAAAATTTTAAAAATGACCAACCATATGTGGCCTCTAATGCCTAAATATCAAGTTTGAACAAAATTCATCAAAGTGTTATCGGTTGTGTCACCAAGTAGGGCCTAACTTACAGACAGACAAACCGAGGAAGAGACAGAATTTCTAGACTCACTTTTTGGGGTTCAGAGTCACATTAAATGTCAATATTCATCATAATATTAAGATTGAATTTTTTCATGATTTTAATAGACTTATATTTTCTTTATTTGAGAAAGTAAAAATAGATATCTTCAAAAAGAATAAATCATTTTGTAAACAACATTTTATCATAATAATATTGTTATCTTAAAACTAACACAAAAGCGAATATAATATTGTTATTATTAGCAGCATTGACATAGACAGCATTGACCTGCGTCAATGAGCACATGGCCAAGATCATAAAGTCTGGTTTGAGGATGTCAGTGTTTGTATCTTGACCAATGTAGGCCTACTTAGGGTCTTTTTCCTAAATTGTTTTCTACATTTATC
Source organism: Timema cristinae (assembly GCA_039000515.1). Taxonomy (NCBI): domain Eukaryota; kingdom Metazoa; phylum Arthropoda; class Insecta; order Phasmatodea; family Timematidae; genus Timema; species Timema cristinae. The sequence continues at coordinate 5,884,894 of JBCFYV010003508.1, read as the reverse complement.
ACCCTTGAAAATGTGGGTACATTTCATTTAATTCTACCTTTATAATTCTTACAACAATGTTCAACATAATTAGTAGCTTACTTGTATGCATAGCCAAATAGGTTGAGAAACACAAAATATAAATTTTAAAACACATACAATTTGTTTTGGGCTGTTGTATGGGCAGATGGCATGTGAATGGTGTTGCATTTTGTTCTTCAACAGCCACCAGTGCATGGCCTCGAGGCACTCATGTATACCTAGCTTCCAAATAGTTGGCTACCTTGTAATTTTGTGAGCCGAGAATATAACAACGATAGCATATATAAACGTAGACATATTTAAACATGTACGGTACTTAAAGAATTGTATAGAAGTATATTATTATTAGCACCGCGTCTTAATACCCGTTCGGGTTGTACACACGCTAATGTGTGATGGTAGGGTGATTGTGAGATGAAATGGAGGACCTACAGTTTAACGTGGGATCCGAACCACGGTGGAGGCCTGGCATTCCCCACATTCACAAGATGTCTTGTCAGAGGTGAAGGAAGGGTTTGGTAATCAGATAAATCTGTGCGGGACCGAGGATTGAACCCCGGCCGCCAGCAAGAAGTCCGACACCTTACCCTTAGACCACCAGGTCACCATGGAAGTACAAACTTTGACGTTTATATGTCCATAATATTTCAAACTGAGATAAGGGTTAAATGGAACAATTACTATTTTATCTACCTACCTTATGTTTCCCAGCTATCATCTTGATTCTTGTTCTTCTCTGCTATAAAGAGTACCCAGCAACCTTCAGCAAGGTTTCAGTGCGGAAGATTTTAGGATAATCTTTGTGCATTTGGTACCATCCATACATCGCATCTACGGGTTTTTGCCACCACATGTCCCACGCACCATACACCATCTTACAGTTTAAAACAACTGAGGCTTTGCAATTTGATCAAGAAACTCAGCATACACCAAGTTGTCACTGTCTCTGGATGTACAAACTTTATCTTCTTCTTTTAAAATTACCAGAATGTATGAGGAAGGCTCCTTTTTGAAATTAAATCATTTAACTTACACAAAGGCTATTGGTGTTCCTAAAATGTGTTAGTTCATAATATTATTAAGGAGCGCTTCAAGCTTTAATTTAAACACTCTTGCCACCAGATCCGGTCTATCTGATAATTTCTGGTTTACTTCAGGCTATCTTGGGTTGCTGTAAATGTGACAAAAAGATTTGGTTTCTCTGGGCAGGTATTAATGCCATCGCATCGTGGTAACGTTCCTTCATGTTTTTTTGGCAATTTTTGGAATTGAGAATTACCAATTTGGATAGAATTTTGTGCTGCACTGTCTGACAAATGATTCACTAACCCCTTTTAGCATTCAACCTTGAGCTTTGCCTGTTGTGTACAGTATAGTTAAGGTTGTTTGTTTCCACTTGCAAACAAGAGTCAATCGCTCATTGCTTAAGTAGTTTTTCTCCATGCAGAATAGGGTTGGATTCAGTGGTGGCTAGTAGCTAAAATTATTGGGGGTGCTGCTACAGCAAATTGTTGCCTTTGTTTTAAAATTGTGTAAAAGGAAAAAAACATGTATAAAAAGAGAAATTATTCAAGAACTTGATAAAATCTTAACAAAAAAAATCCAAACTTTTTTATTTACTTTAACTTAAATTGTTACAGTTCAAGCTTGATCTATTCATTTAAAAATGAAATCCATTCTTCTTGTTTTAATTTGCGCAAAAAGTTCACTAATTTTCTCCTTGATCTCTGGATTACAATTGAGGAAATTTTTCTCTATTAAAAGTACTGCAAGCGCATTTAGTCTTTCTGTTAAATAAAAGAACTGATCAAAAAATGGGTGTGTGTACTTATGTACGCGCGTGAGAAGTTATACTTCTTTGGCATCATTAAAAATAAAAATAATTTAATAATATTTAGTATTAATTATGTTAAATAATAATATTTTAATTTATATCAATAAATAATACATACGGATAGTTAACCTCAATTATATTGGAGCACTTGAAAAAGTTTATAAGCACAATTTTTTTCACTAATATTTACGAATAGTAAATAATATTAATCAAAATATTCAATTTAAATCACTACTGGGCCTGGATTCACCAAAGGGAGCAAATAGTTGCGCCAGCGCAAGTTTGAAATATGTTCCAAATCCCTATTCACTAAAAGGAGCAGGCGCAATTTGAGAGCATAGTTAGCCTTTTATTTGCCACCACTCAAGAGTAGGCGCAACTATTAAATCATGATTGTCACTTCAATAAATTTAAATGGCGGCATATTATTGTATTGGCTTAAAATACAATTAGTTACATAACTGTACTTGAATTAATAATGAATTAATTAAAATAACAAAAGTATGTCAAGCACAAAATTTTTCAATTTAGACAGTGGTAACAAAACAATTACGTACCTTTTATTGTTGGATTTTTACATTCAAACAACGCAATGGCATTTCTTGCAGTATTACAAAACAAAACTACGAACTGTGTAATCTTCGTCTAGATCCAAAGAGGTTTGTATTCCTCCAAGTCCAAAGACATCTCGTCACTAAATATGGCATTAGTATAAATTTAAAATAAGTTTTAAAGTTTCTATAAACATTAATGTTTTATTAATGGAACTTAAACTAAATATATAAATAAATAAAAATTTTAAAAATTTATATCAATAATAATACATACGGATAGTTAAACTCAATTATATTGTTGCATTTGAAAAAGTCTATAAGCACAATTTTTTTAGCTAATATTTACGAATAGTAAATAATATTAATCAAAATATTCAATTTAAATCACTACTGAATATAATTTATTAGCACATATATAATTCGTCACTTGTATGAAACTAAAACACGTGTTGTGAATGTAGAAACTAGAAACATGTGGATAAATATTATATATATGAAAACAGTGATCAGAGGCGACGAGCGTACCAACATGCGCGACTAACAGAGGTTCTATTTCTATTTTGTTGGTAGCTTTTTTTTTTGAGACTTAATGAGCGGTTTAACTTCAACCTGTTACTTTTGTGTTACAGTGATGCGCGCGCATCTTAAAATTTCACTTTCATAATTTTTTCATAACGCGCCTAAAGAAGTATAACTTCAAAAATGAATCAAATAGAATAGCTGGAAGCAGAATAATAATCTAATTCTAAACTCTTCTAAACTTTATCATATTCAAGAATATTGTACATTGTTTTTAAGCACAACACACGCTGAGTAAAAAAAAACTTCCTTCCACCATCATGCCAGAGTTGGCACTGTGAGAACAACAGTGCTCTCTCTACCTGGCAGTCCCACCTTCCTCCCCACTCCCCTCCTATGTGCGCATGCACACAACAGTCAAACACCACATCACTGGCACTGTGAAGTGCACAGTTCCATACAAAGATTTTTGTATCTTTTCATAAACTGGGGATGGCTACTGAAATACTGACACTAAGCTTAAGGAATATATATTGTACTACAAAAATAAAGAAAGACTTAAAGAAAATAACAACTCATTATAATAAATGTTATCGATAATATAAAGTGTGAATAGGGGGTGCTGCAGTTTCGCAGTGCCTATACACAGCCGCTTACTTACCACTCACCCTAATATATTGTAACAAAAATGTTACTTAATTGTCTATTTTTATTAAGTATTTAATTAGAGATTTAGGGGCCTACCTGTTAGAGGGTATGGATTAATAATTAATGATTTAGGGGACTATATTATAGTGGTTATGTATTTCCTGAATTGTGTTAGTCTGATGATTTGCTAGTAGCATTTTCAGGCATGATGCAAATGAATTGGGTATATGTAAATGGACCATCTTTCTAATAATTAAAATAAAATGGGATGAAGCACTGCACAGACTTTCTCTTTCTTTGATATTAAAATAAAGACAGCTCCTAAAATATATATTGTTGATAAACAAACGCTCCACCAAAGAGCATAAATATAATAATATACACCGTTACTTATACATATAGAAAATAGGAGCATCTCAGTCCACCAAAGATCTTAACAATCAATTTCCAATTTCTAAGTATTTCATAAAGAATGTATATGTTTGCTAATAGCTCATAAAATTTTGATTTTATAAAACTATATTTCAAACAAAAGAGCTCTATATTTAATAGTACTAAATATTTACAGTTATAAGTTATTTAATATCACAAATAATTGTGGAGATATGATCAAAATCGAAAATTTCTGCATAAGCATAATACTCTCAAAGCCATGTTCACGGAAAAATAGAAATAGCCCATTTTGTTTGTAATTTTTAACACTGTCTAAATACTAAATTTAATCAAAATTGTTAAAACAAATTTTGAGGAAATATATTTTTTCTCTTTTTTCCCTTCAGTAAACTACCCAAAATTTTAGGGCTGGATATATAATTCCAAAAATTTTTGTGGTGAACCTCATGAAAACCAAGTCTTAGCCTGATTGTTAAAATGGTTTCGGCTCTGGTCGGAGATACATATGGCAACCAAAAAACCACTTTTTTGGTTTCTGGGCGTCATGAAATGTCGACATTAATCCAAATCTCGAGTTATATTTTTTTTGACAACCACAATATTTCTTTCTCAAGGGGTCAAACAACAGTAAAAATTCTGACACAATAATTTCAGATTTGTGATGGCCGCTGGTCACACGACTACTGCAGCAATCACAGCAGCACTCTCCAACAATGCGACCCCCACAACTATCACTGTTGCCAGCTCTAGCTTTACGGCTTCTCCCACGGTTGGCTCAACTGTAGCCAATGAAGTGGTGCCCATTTTCCTACAAACAAAGGCTGCACAAGGCATCGCAGGAGTCTTTGTCTGGATCGCCCTTTTCCTCACTTGCCAGCAGGTAGGATAGTTTTATTGTTTTCAAAAATAGTTTATTTTAGTATAATCCACTGTAGAATGTTTAGAATCTGTGCTTAAGTTATTTTCTATCTGAACAGATTATATTTACTTGTCCGAGCAGTAGGCAATGGCAAGAGAATACACATTCTTCTTATGAGTTTCTGAGAAAGTGGATAAACTCATTAATGTAGCCAACATACACTTACTTTTAATTATTCCTTTGTATGCTATCCAGTTTTCAGTTGCTCTGTGCATCTACTTGAAATTTTTGTATGTTTATTGGGGTTTCATTTCAAATCTATATATAGAGTCAGTGGTGGAGTGTGATCTTTATTTTTGGTGAGGCCAAGGCACAACTTATGGCTAATGACTTTTTCTCACCACGGGTTTACATATTAAATTTAATTCATTTAAATTTTCCTAATTTTTAAAAATCACTAAAATTACTAAACAAATCTACAAACAGATTGAATAAAAGAGTACAGGTTTTGAATTAACCTTAAAAGTGATGACATTACTTTTACAAAAGTTGGGCATATTTGTCTCTTAGTGCCAGTTCATGAGTACCACAATATGTTATGCATTCTATTACTCTGATTAATATATACCTATTTTTTGACACCTGTCCATTGCGTTTTTGGACTGAAATTTTGACTCCGAAATCTATCTGTTATGCGATATTTACTATTCCAAATGTTTTAAACGTACATGAATTTTTCACATGAATTGCACATTCCTTATATTTTTAATTCTTTTACTTAAATGTCTAAGATTCTTACTGCCGAACGTTATTCACAACCCCTCACCACCAAATAATAAACAATAAAAACATAATAAGCTCTGTTTTTCTTCATTCACAGTTAACCACATTTATTTACCAAACCAAGCATCAGAAAAAGTTATTTTTTCTTTGCCATCCACCTGCATAAATGTAAAATCATTAGGCTGATATATTCCTAACCATTTAATTTCCAATTTTTCTTACAGTTTTAGTGAATAAAATCGAGTTTTTATTAAAGAATCTTCTTCATTCATTTAAATAATCAATTTCACGTGTCATCTTACTTTTTGGGTATTAACACATACTAAAACACACACATAAAAACAAAAACAAAACATAAACCACCTTCATCGTATAGCAGACCCGCTCAGGTTGACCCCCATTCGCTAGTGTGAAGCTCTCACCAGAATGGAAGGGGGATTGACCTTGAGATAAGTCTCACACTGAATGTTGAGAGGGCTTTGTCACAGCTGGCCCTGCTTAGTTTCTATATTCAGTCACTAAAGCTATGGTACAGCCCTCGCATGACGTTTGGAGGGAGGAATTAATAATCTTAACTGAAATAATATATAACAAATCCATTAACTTGCTGGGTGTAGAAAATGGTGCTCCACTTCACATTAAGGTTTTTATCCAAATTATAGAATAATAAGAAAGAAGGAAAGAAATAAACTTTTATGTTCAAAAAATGTTGGAAAAGTGTTAGTGGGGCCTGGCCCCTGTGGCTTCTTAGGACAAACCCCTGTTGAGAGTCATGGGATATCTCTCGGCCATATTGCACAAACTTTCCTGGAAATGGTGGATACAATGCAGGATTTTCATTAGGATGGTTTATTTGAAAATGGTCTGAATGGAGACCATTCCAAGTGAATACAATTCATTCGTCTCATTCATTGATACCACTGCCAGCAGTGACTCAACAGTTGGCTTGTAATAATTGTACTAATAGTAAAATAAAACTAACCTCTGCTGTGGTATCATTGATAGCATCATTGATGATCTCCACATGTCCATCACAAACTCTGCCTTAAACTATGAGTAAAGAATGACCCTGAGAACCAGACAAATCCTAGATAGAGCCCCAGGATCAATCCCTTTTGTCCATATTACAAATATGGAGACAAGTTGTGAAGGGTAGTTTTATCAGAAGTGCATTAGCATAGATAGAGAACAAGAAAACCACAGCAATGACCCCCGATGCTCAGTGCTTCTGGCTGAGATTTGAAATTGTATCATCATTTATCCAGTCTATTGCAAGCCTGATATTATAGATCACATGCCATATAGTACAAACTATTAGTTTTGTTAACCGTAAACAAATTTTAGTTCACCAGCCACTAACTGGTCCTATATGTGTGTATTTGTGCTATTGAACTCTTGTTCATTGGTTTATAAACATTCAACCCAGGCATACACACAATCATAATTAGTCCCCACCTCACCCCCTAAATGGTCTTAGGAAGATCTAAGGTCATATTAATCTTAACTCTGGTTTAATTTTTCCAACAGTGAATAATTGTCACCAAATGTCACAACAAACTGCTCTCAAAGCAACACAATTTAAGTAGGCTACACTTTAATTAATATTTGTCATAAATTGCTCTTGACTGGGAACTGCAAAGATGCCAATGTCGGGGCAGGCCAAGGATAACTCGGTGGAAGATCGTTGACAAAGAAGGCATAAAACTCCAAAAGTATGACAGACTTGAATGGCGAAGCTTTATTTGACTACTAGATTTATTTTCATATCATCAATAACTATAAAATAACAAAAATAATACAATAGAATGTTATCAAAGCTGACCATAAAACATAATTATGTTAGTATTTTCTAAAAATATTATCCAATTAACATTGGAATGTAGACCTACTCTTTGACCTTATTTAAGGTGGTTTGTTTCTTTTGTAGCCTCTTTTCTTATTTGCGCAGGTAATTCACGAACTCTCTTTGTAATAAAACATTGATAAGGATATTCTGTTTGTATCTGTTTTATTACCAGATAAGATTTAGGCCTCACTTGATAATAACAGTTGTTTTCTGAGAAAAACAGAACATGCTCAATCAACATCAAATAATGATGTATTCATTTTGTTTGCAATCAAACTTTTAAAAATGTATAAAGTAAGTCATCAAACAGGGACATGTCTTTGAACATGATAGATTGATAAAATCAATAAAGAATCATCCTGTAGATAAGAGGGCACCTTTTAAACTATCAACACATTTGATTTGGTTTTAAGACCTGGAATTTTACATGAAGACATAGTTCTGATAAATATTCAAACTTAAAGTGTTAGTAATGGTTTTTTTCAACCTCTTGTGTACAGTATATTCAAATCCAAAATCTCTTAGAAGCTTAATTAATATGTAAATAAAATATTGTTTAATATATTCATAGTAAATTGTATTTAAGAATGTTTTTGCTTTAATAGTTTGTTTTATTTGAGAAATTTTATATATATATAGGAATATCTGCGTGTTCACAAATATGTGGGTTTTGTTTTTGAGGAGAAATCACACAAGGTAAATGTGTGGTTCACTGGTCGGTTGATAGATAGCAACATGTGTGAACTCCCTTGTATCTCAAAATGTTCTGCACACCTGTTCACACACATCATTTCTACTCACTGTAAAATTTCAGAAAGGAACCAGATTTGAGTCCAGAAAAAGTAAAGTCTTTAAGAACCTTCAGGACATAAATTATGTTGCCAGTCTTCAAAATGATTGACCCGGCAGGGTGGCATGGTCTGACTGTATAAAGATAGTTTTAATTAATCCTCCACTGTTGTCTCTCACAGTCTATTGACAACTGCAGGGTCGCAGGACCAAAACAAAGATGATGTACACTAGAACATGTGTTTGGATGAAAATAGTGTTGGTTGTTGGTCTTCAGGGGCGTAATACTGTTAGATCCTGCAGCCTCCTCTACATCTAGTTTGTAGGGAAATGCTGGGAAGTGTGCAGGTACTGTTTCACAGCCAGCCTAGTTACAGGATGAACAACTGGCTCTAGTGATGACTATTTTTCACTTATTCATCAAATTAGAAACTCTCTCTAGGGAATACTAAAACAAACCTTTTTGTTAATGAATATCATCAATGAATGTATGTCCACAGAAGTTACCCTTAGATGCTAGAGGAAGCTGTTGGTACAATAATAAAAGGCAGAAATTGTGAACAACATTTTTTATTTACAATAGTTGCTCAAAGGAGCAAACACCAACGGTAATGCATACCTGAAAACATCAACATATTGATTGCCTTATATTTTTAAAGACTTCCCAGCCTCCTATGCTAGATGACTATGAGCCATCTCAGAATCTGTGCAACGCTACATGTTACATGTATAAAGTTTGCTTTATGAATGACGATGGCAAAATTTAGCCATTTAACTGAAAACCCATCATTTGGCCTAAAGTCATTTAGCCTAAAGTGTAGGCCAAAAGATTTATGAATTTAATTTTTAGGCCAAATGACTTCAGGCCAAATTACTTTGCTAAGTTAATTTTTAGGCCAAATGACTTTTTGTAAAATTAATTTCTAAACATTTATTGAAAATGTGTTTGTTGTCTCCGAAAACTTGCATTATGATTTGTAGTGATGCTAATAGATGGCGAGGTGTGTAATGTTTAATTAAATAGTCTATATATTACCGCTTAAAAATAAATTTGTCTTCTCTCAATCTACTTTCCAAGGTATAGCAGCACATTCATTAACTGGAAGTACCACTTTAGTATGTTGAACTTTTGTATTAGTTTTTGTAACTTATTGTACCACAAATAAAAAGTCTTATACCCTTACCCTTTTTGATTAATTAGCATATACATGTGGCCACTCCATTTTAATAATTTTTTTATTTTGAATTTTGAAATTTTTTCTATGTCAAATCTTTGAATTAGTCTTGTACCTTTTTTTTATCACAATTAAAAAGTTTTGTACCCGTACCCCTTTTGTGTAATTATCATATAAATGTGGATACTACAGTTTAATAATTTGGTTTTATTTTGAATTTTGAACTTTTTTCAGTGCCAAAGTATATTTTATCTGTCTTTCTGCATACATTTGTTTATTGAGTTTGTTAAATGAATTAATCCGTGATTCATTTTTTTATAATTATATTAACTTATTCGAGTTTGCCCACAGCTTTGCTCACATTTAAGTTGGGTAAATTAACTCATTTTTAGTGAATCATCTAAACCAGCTTTTCTCAAACTTAAGCACTTGAACCTTACATGAACAATAAAAGCAATTGTTAAGCCTCACTTTCTTAGAATAAAAATCACTTTTTTACATCAAAATACATAAACAGGGCATTTATTATTCCATTGATTACTTTATTTTCTGATAGGAGCTTTATAGAAGTTTATTATGTATAGTCAAGTTTTGTAAAATATTCATAAAATATCACGTTTGTTTTAACACTTTATGATGGAAATATTATTCATGAAAAATATGTACTTGTCATTTCAAAGAATAAGTTTTTTTTATATCACAGAGATAGTTCATGTCAGATTTTGTTTTTATAACACACAAAGGAAGGCTTTTTCAACTGCCAGTCGATTTCTGTAATTAAAATTATCATACTTGTTTAGAAATTACTTTCATACAAATGCATGTAGATACAAAGATCAAAATTAATTTTATTGCTTCATAAGTCAAAGAGAATATTACTTTTTTACAGCAATCAGAATTTAGCAAAGCGAAGTAAGTGAAACATTGGTTCACAAATAAAACAATGCTGTGTCTCACCTGGTATCCCCTCGTACCTCGCAGTTTGAGAAACCCTTAGCCAAGCTACCAAAAACACAATTTCAGACACGTGTGAGGCGAGAACTTTCTCTATGTCGATGAAGCCACATATTACCTATAAGAAGGAACCAAAATATATTTTTTAAATATTCACAGTTTTTGCAGCAATATTTACTCGCTTACGCGGAGACATTGTTGAAATGAACATCAAAATAGATAGTTTACATTTAATATCTAATAAACAAAACTAAATCTAAAGAGCTGAAAAAATACCTTCATTTAAGGCACAACTGCAAGCACGAAGGCATTGTTGCAATGAACACCAAAAGAAAATTAATAGTTTAAATTTACCATTTAAAAATTAATTAATTTCAAAGAATCTTTCTAGTAAGTGCCATAGCTTATCAAACAAATTTTTCTGTTAGTAATTGTTTCTTTTAGTTTTGGAAGTTTTTCTCCTCTCCCCAATCATAATTTCTCTAACTCTCATTTACACACCTATAGTTTTAAGACTTATTTCGTTATCTCTTAGTTGTACTTCTATCTGCCAGCCAAATTTCAATTTTATACTAGACAAAGAATTTTTTTTATACATTCTTCCCTCCCCCCTAATTTTCTGGAGTTCCATTTTAAATGTTCCGACTCAATAGTTATTTGGAATTGTGCATTTACCGGCCTGCTAAATTTAATTTTTATACCACATTGTATTAAGATGTTTCTATTGGTTTTGTAGATTTAAAGCCACCTCATCCTTAAACCCCCTTTTCCCGACTCACTTTGAGAAATTTAGGTTCTGGCTATTTGAAGTTTGATTTTTTTTTATATTTTATATTAACATTCTAAATTATTATTATTATTATTATTATTATTATTATTATTATTATTATTTAAATATTTATTTGTTTTGGGTTTCATACCTGCTTAACGAATTTAAGTCCTTTATCACACAAAGAGTAATTGAATGTATTAGTTTTGGAAATGTTGAGCTCCCCATTCCCGTCCCTACCACCATTTCTCCAATTCACACTGAAAAATTTCAAATTTTAAGATTTATTTTGTTATCTTTTTATCCTCATTCCCAAGGTTACGCATTGATCTTTGTATAACTCATTGATCTCTATTATATAGCTGGATGGACATCTGTGGCTAAAATTTTCAAGCTGTCGGCGGCCTACCAATATGTAAGAGAGAAGGAAATTTTCGGGTATCTCTTTCTCTCTTTTACTCATACAAGGCAATGTGACAATTTGGCATCGTTCACTAATATGATTGAATATATGAGATACAACAATGTGTGATTAGTTAAATGAAGTAAATTTGTTAGTAAAAGCTTTGAAGAGCATAACAAAGTTTGAAACTGGTGAGTTTTTTCTTTAAATAAGTTGATGGAGGCTAATGTATACTAGGATTTTTGAAGGAAACTCGTTCGGAAGGCTTTATCTCTTACCAGAATCCTACCTTATACAGTGGCCCCATGGCTTCTTTGGTGCTTACTGACAGCTCACAGCTCACAGATAAAAGCTTTGAAAAGTTACCAAACCAAATTATTCATCCCTACGCAGAACCATATGATCTGCAAAACCATGTGTTTAGCAGCTGTCACTTCTGACGGTGAAAATTTAGGTATATACCTAAATGTTGTCTGTCAGAAGTCAGCTGTGAGCTGTCACTCAGCACTAAAGAAGCCATGGGGCTACTGTAGTAGTGTTTAGGTAGGATAAAAGACCTTCCAGAAGAGAATTTCTACTTCTTTTCTAGATGGCTGTTCATCCTACCAAAATAAGTTATCGGCCACACTCCCTCACATACTCTCTCTATCACACATATATTATCTCACTTTCTCTCTCTCACACACACACACTCGCTCACTTTCTCTCTCAATAATAATAATATAATAATATAATAATAAAATAATATAATAATATAATAATATAATAATAAAATAATATAATAATATAATAATATAATAATATAATAATAAAATAATATAATAATAATAATGATAATGATAATAAAGGATCTAGTAAAACCCATCATTTAAGTGTGTGTATATGTTTTGTTTGCTATGGGGACCACCATAAGAGCTTTGTAAAGTGAATCTTGCTTTTCCACAAATTTAGAGGTATATATGTATATATGACCATTATGATATTGATGTTCATTGTTATTTCATATACATTTAATAATACAATAAGTAGGCTTAGCTAAAAAGAATATGTTCATGTAGAGTTAACATTGCCTTAGTCCAGTAACTATAGGTGAAAATCGGGCGTCACTTAAAAAAAATGTAAACGAGTAAGCTGAATATTGGTTTACAATTAACTTTGCTTTTTCTAAATAATTTGTTTTAAGTCTCCATCATTTGATCGTATGCATACAGTTTTACCGCGCGTAAACGGTGCTGAAAATTGTTGTTTTTTTTATTGTTTTTCAATAATATCTTTGTTCCTATTAACTTTATGGTCATGAGATATACTAACAATGAAATAATATCGGAAATTTATAGACAAAAAAGGGGGTATAGTGTATTGTGAACTACCGATCTATTGTTTTTGTTTGTATAATTAAGATTATAGGTTTGTTGGGGTAAAGATATATGTAGGAGATATGTCAATGCTTTTAGAAATATTGTAACTATCTCACATCAGTTGTGCTATCTATATCCAGATGAAACAACTAACAGTGCTTTTTACTTTCCAAAGATACCTGAAGGTTTTAAATTGATATTTTATGCCAAATGCCTTTAGGCCAAATGCCGCGTCCCCATTTAACTTACTGGTCAACAGCGCCTTCTAACACCTAAGGGTGACGTCTGCAGACACACTTTCAATAATGAGAAAGCTTTGATATAGTGTTCCCTATTTCCCACTAAAGTTTGGTCAGAGAGTTTCGAATCATCCTTATTATAATATAAAGTATTCATATATATATATATATATATATATATATATATATATATATATATATATATATATATATATATATATATATATATATATATATATATATATATATATATATATATATATATATATATATATATATATATAAGGCGCTCAAAGCTAAAGTGGATCAAGTTCAGAAATCTGACTTTTGAGAAAAATTGAGTTAAAGTTAATTTGCACTGTTTGATTCTAAAATCAAGCTAGTAGACTTTTTTTTATAGGAAAACTAACTTAAATATTGGTCTTGATCCCAAAACATCAACTGCATTGAGGTGGGAATGCAAATTGAATTACAAATTGTGGACTTAATTCATTTCAGCTCTGAAATGCATCTTGTGGTGAGTGGATCAGATGAACAAAACGATGTGAAAAATTGAAAATTATATTTTATTTCACAACAAACTGTTAAAATCTCTGTAACTAGCTTATAATGCATACTAAGATGACACAAATTAGACCTCATCAGAATAATATAAGGATTCTTCATCATCCGAGTCAGCAACTTCCTTATTTAGGGGGTTTGCAACCTGGTTGCAGTATCTGTCCGTAGGTTTTTGAAATTGTCATGACTGATTGGCGGAATGAATGGCAAAAGAGACAAAATATTGTTGTTCTTTGCTACGGTGACCACCATAGGAGCTTAGTAAAGTGAATCTTGCTTTTCCACAAATTGAGTTTTTCTTGGACATTATACAGTTGAGAAAGGAAACTCTTCATTCATCGTAATTTTAAACTGCAGGGTCCAAGGTTCCCCTCACTAAAACCGCATCCACCTAATTTCTAACCACTTAACAGAATGCCATTGTTAGTTTTACTTTTCCTCCTGTTGACCAACATATACTCAAGTTTTTTGGTGGATAAAATCCCGGGTGTTATTTTGACAACCTCGAAAGAATTGCTAACTTTTGATTTTCTTCTGACTTCAATCCAGTCTTCATGCCTAAAAATGTGAGTACATTTTCATGAAACTGATTCTACAACACCAAAATCTTGATCATTTGGCAAAAATGAGTGACCTGAAATAAGAAATTTGTGATCAATGTTTTTGATGTTTAACTGAGGATCTTGGACCAGGTTCATGAATGTAGCTTTCTGAAGGCATGTAGTCAGACGATGAAGAAGAAAATTCAGGAGCTTCATCAGAATCCATTGTTTTAGATTTTATTGAGTAAAGCACATAAACAAACCATGCATCCTAGATAATAGATCACATTACTCGAGATGTTGGAGTTAATACACTTTGGCAAGGAAATTCCAAGGATGCTTGGAGCTAGAACAAACTACTGTCATCTACAAGAAAACAATGGACATAATTGACTTAATTATCTACAGCCCTGATAAAATACCTCTTTAAAATGTAAGGGACCATGGCAACAGTTTTTTTTGGCTCTGAACGCCATACACACACCACTTCTAAGAATTACCACCTGTCATGTGACATGTACTCTCAAATTAAAAGAAAATTAATTTACAATTTTATTTAAAAAAATCTGAGTGACACGCTGGATATCGCACTAACTTGCGGGTAAATCAAGTACAGTAACATGCAACGAGAGCCCATTGGACTGAAAGACAAGGTATGGCGGCAATTGTTATTGAATAAAGAGGAAGTTTTTAGAAATATCACAAGCATAGAATTTGAGGGTGGCCAAGTCCTCCGCCATTTCAACTATGATGTGCTTTACTGTTTTATTAGGAATATTGATCATGGTTCTGTTCGAACATAATGTTTCTCTGGTAACCATAACCATAACCATATTGGACACAACATTTGTTTGCTGCACTCTTAGAATCTGCCGCATTGCATTCCGAGCTGTGCTGGCCTTTACTTACTCTCAACGAGGAAAGTGTGATGGTCTGAAGTAGGTAATCGTAACCTTGATACATTAACTACCCGGACCTTCTTTCATACCTCCTGAACCATTGGGTGTCAGTTAGCACTGGTGATTGTAACCACCCTCTAACTAGAGCTTGTGATTGGTTCCATCAACTCTGATCATGTTGGAATGTCCCGCTCTCAAGTTATCTGATCAGCTAAAAAGAAGTGGAACCACAGATGACTCAAGCACTTGTGTAGACTTATCTTTATGATGTCACTGAGATGACGAAGATAAAAAGTTTATATTCAAACAGTTAAGGAATTGAACATTTTAATCTTCAATATTTTATCTATCCCTCCTAAAATATTAAAATGTTTTGTGAACTTCCTCAAGGTTTACACAGTGTTAACAATAGGCATACATAACACCACATTTTTAACCAATTTTTATTTTATCTTGTTTATAATATTTTAGCGTTGAAGTAGTCTGTAGTTTGTGAATCTTAAGCTTATCATAAATACTTCTTATGGATGACAGATAACAGCTCAGATGTAAAGTTTAAAGCAACTATAAACTTAATTTGAAGTATACATCGGGATATCATAGAAACATCGCAGTATCCAGAAGCTTTTTTTGGGGGGTAGGTGAAGGGGGGAGGATAGGTGTTGTATCTAAGGTAGAGTGACTCATAGCTATCACACCCCCACGCCTTCCCTTCTCCCAGATAGGGATGTGAACAAGTGTTGATACTTTACTAATATCGATATTTTCCTTTCGATATTACAGTGGAACCTAACTAATTCGAACTTTCGTAATTCGAAATAGTCTTTATTTCGAATTTTTTGCTAGGTCCCGTGAATTTTGTATTAAAACAATGTTAAAAAAGCGGGGATATTTCGAATTTTGTCTTGGTTAATTCAAACTTTTCGTAAGTCGTAATGTGCTGTGCAGTATTGTTTTCTTACTTCTAGTTTCGACACTATGTTGCTCTATTTATGGAAACAGGGAAGGCGACGTTGGATTACGGTCAGTACCCATATTCACGGCACTCCCCTCTCCCGCTCATCCATACGTCTTTGTTTACACGTACAGCTCTGTACTGCGTTAGTCAAGGCCGAACCTCTTGAACGGTTACGTGCGCTGTTCTTAGTGATTCGGTCGTAGTGATATTCTTGTGACGTGCGAGATTATTTTGTTTTGTTGGTTAGTTTTTTGTTTTAGCTTTATTTATTACATACTGTACAGTAGTGTGTTTGTGTATCGTGATGTCAATGTCCAAACCACAGTCCTATAAATCATTAACTTTGGCCGAAAAAATAGCGGTGATAAAGGAAGTGTAAAAGGGACTTAAAAATAAATCAGAAATTGCAAAGCCCTTCAGAATTCCCACTAACACACTTTCAACATTTTTGAGAAACAAACAACAAATTTTGAGCAATGAAAATGAGAGTGAACAAGATAGGAAAAGATTAAGAGGACCGGAAAACCCATTTGGGGGCAACTGTGTACTGAAGTGGTTCAAACAAGGGCGAGACAAGAAAGTCCCAGTGAGTGGCCCTCTTCTTAGAGCAAAGGCTGAACATTTCGCAGCTTAATTAGGAAAAACAGACTTCAAAGCGATTGCCGGTGGCTAGATGGATTCAAACAACGAAACAGCTGTATGTGGTGACAATGGTGCTGTAGGTGTGCATTCAGCCGATAGTTGGGAAGGAAGACTGGAAAGAAATGATCAAGGGCATAGAACAAAAACACATTTTTAACATCGGTGAGACGGGGCTTTTTTACAAGTGTACTGACAAAACTCTTGTATTCAAAGGTGAATGGTGCAGTGGTGGAAAGCTTAGTAAAGATCGAACAAAACTGTTAGTTAGAAAAGATATGGATGATTCTGAAAAGCTGCCGTTGTTAATGAAGCCAGTGAAATAAGAGTCAAATAGAAAAGCATGGATGACAGGTTGAACTGATTAAAAATGGCTTTTAACAATCGACAAACAGTTTGGCAAACAAAATCGGGCAGTTCTTATTCATTGACAATTGCACTGCTCATAACAGAGTTCCCCGTTTGTAAAATGTAATGGTTATTTTTCCCAGCCAAATATGACATCGGTTATTCAACCTATGGACTAAGGAATAATTAAGATCCTAAAACATTTCTACAGACGATTGTTGGTTGAAAAAATTCTTGCTGGAAATTTGTATACTCAGAAAATCTCGCTTGACGTAATTCAAGCCTCGAGAATGTGTAAACAAGCGTGGTACCAAGTGAAAGCTGAGACTTTCAAGAACGGTTTATAAAAAAATTTGGCCTTATCAAAAACGAAAAGGTGGGGAAACTGTGACTGAAGCTGCGACAGATATACCTATCTTGAGCTAGATCTATCCACTTCACCTCATTACACCCTATCTATCTATCTATCTATCAAAGAATAGGCTGTCGTCCCGGGTAGATCCCGTGTTCCTCCACACATAGACTGCTGTTGACAGCAGTAAAGTCTTAGCAATGTTAAAACGAAAGAAAAAAAAATATATATTTTTCTAAAGTGTCCTTCCTAGCATGTTCTTACAGTGGCTTGATTAATACTGCCTGCATAAAGTTGTGCTTCCATTTCACCAAGATATTGTTTAAAAGTAATGTTTGTACAAGCTATATAGAGTGCATCAAATAAAACAAGACTCCAAAAATATTATCTGAAAACCCTCGCTGTTTATAATTTTGTTGCATGGTAGTTTGGCCAGGGCTTAACAAAACTCTCTCAATCCCAAGACACAAGCAGATGGTTTGATACCAGGGAAAGTTGATATGGTTTGAGACTGTGCGGGTGAATCATGTGATATGTTTTGAGACCTAGCTGGTGAATCCTGTGATATGTTTTGAGACCGAGCTGGTGAATCTTGTTATATGTTTTGAGACTATGCTGGTGAATCCTGTGATATGTTTTGAGACCGAGCTGGTGAATCCTGTTATATGTTTTGAGACTGTGCTGGTGAATCCTGTGATATGTTTTGAGACCGAGCTGGTGAATCTTGTTATATGTTTTGAGACTATGCTGGTGAATCCTGTGATATGTTTTGAGACCGTGCTGGTGAATCCTGTGATATGTTTTGAGACCTTGCTGGTGAATCCTGTGATATGTTTTGAGACCGAGCTGGTGAATCCTGTATATGTTTTGAGACCGAGCTGGTGAATCTTGTTATATGTTTTGAGACCGAGCTGGTGAATCCTGTGATATGTTTTGAGACCGAGCTGGTGAATCCTGTGATATGTTTTGAGACAAAGCTGATGAATCCTGTGATATGTTTTGAGACCGAGCTGGTGAATCCTGTTATATGTTTTGAGACCGAGCTGGTGAATCCTTTGATATGTTTTGAGACCGTGTGGGTGAATCCTGTTATATGTTTTGAACCTAGCTGGTGAATCCTGTGATATGTTTTGAGACCGAGCTGATGAATCCTGTGATATGTTTTGAGACAAAGCTGATGAATCCTGTGATATGTTTTGAGACCGAGCTGGTGAATCCTGTGATATGTTTTGAGACCGAGCTGGTGAATCCTTTGATATGTTTTGAGACCGTGTGGGTGAATCCTGTTATATGTTTTGAGACCTAGCTGGTGAATCCTTTGATATGTTTTGAGACCTAGCTGGTGAATCCTGTGATATGTTTTGAGACCGAGCTGGTGAATCTTGTTATATGTTTTGAGACTATGCTGGTGAATCCTGTGATATGTTTTGAGACCGAGCTGGTGAATCCTGTGATATGTTTTGAGACTGTGCTGGTGAATCCTGAGATATGTTTTGAGACTGTGCTGGTGAATCCTGTGATATGTTTTGAGACCGAGCTGGTGAATCCTGTGATATGTTTTGAGACCGAGCTGGTGAATCTTGTGATATGTTTTGAGACCGAGCTGATGAATCCTGTGATGTTTTGAGACCGAGCTGGTGAATCTTGTGATCTGTTTTGAGACCGAGCTGGTGAATCCTGTGATGTTTTGAGACCGAGCTGGTGAATCTTGTGATATGTTTTGAGACCGAGCTGGTGAATCTTGTGATATGTTTAGAGACCGAGCTGGTGAATCTTGCGATATGTTTTGAGACCGAGCTGGTGAATCCTGTTATATGTTTTGAGACTGTGCTGGTGAATCCTGAGATATGTTTTGAGACTGTGCTGGTGAATCCTGTGATATGTTTTGAGACCGAGCTGGTGAATCTTGTTATATGTTTTGAGACTATGTTGGTGAATCCTGAGATATGTTTTGAGACTGTGCTGGTGAATCCTGAGATATGTTTTGAGACTGTGCTGGTGAATCCTGTGATATGTTTTGAGACCGAGCTGGTGAATCCTGAGATATGTTTTGAGACCGAGCTGGTGAATCTTGTGATATGTTTTGAGACCGAGCTGGTGAATCTTGCGATATGTTTTGAGACCGAGCTGGTGAATCCTGAGATATGTTGTGAGACCGAGCTGGTGAATCTTGTGATATGTTTTGAGACCGAGCTGGTGAATCTTGCGATATGTTTTGAGACCGAGCTGGTGAATCCTGTGATATGTTTTGAGACTGTGCTGGTGAATCCTGAGATATGTTTTGAGACTGTGCTGGTGAATCCTGTGATATGTTTTGAGACCGAGCTGGTGAATCCTGTGATATGTTTTGAGACCGAGCTGGTGAATCTTGTGATATGTTTTGAGACCGAGCTGATGAATCCTGTGATGTTTTGAGACCGAGCTGGTGAATCCTGTGATATGTTTTAAGACCGAGCTGGTGAATCCTGTTAGACTGGAGGCATTCAAGCACTGTTTGACCTTAGTTACAAAGCTCTTCAAGGCTGCCATTTCATAGACTTTCACCTTCCAGCAGACCTGTTGACTTAGTACACAAGGTACAGTTGAGGTTCACATCACGATCACACTGTGTGAAACGAGTGTTGTGTCCGTCCTCAAATCACACACTTTAACAACTCTTACAATAAAGGTCCTTGGTTCATTCTCAAATTGTAGTTAATTATAATTGTGATATGTGCACTCTAATATCATTTTTACTTTCCGTGAATTAAAACAACCTAGTGTAAAGAGGTAGGGCAAAACAAATAAGAAAAATCCGTTAATTCTTTTGTCATTCTTCGTGTTGTTGTGACCTGCCCTAATCTATTTTGAACTAATTGACAGAGTTTAATCACATTCTGAAATTCTATGTGTTTTTTTTATATAAAAAGTCTTCCTCTTGCCTACAATTTTAAGAGCATTACTTTAAAAAGAAAAGTTTAAAGCTACAGCTATCAAGACTGTCTTACTTTTACTTAAGCTTATAATATTTAAAAAAAATAGCTTCTTTAAATTGGACTAGACATTTTTGAAATAAAAGAAATGGTTGCTTATGCTTGATAATGGAGGTTATGTTATAATTGTGTTCATGTGGCCTATATTAGTAGAACCACCACCCAAAATTTTGAAAATATCACACACTCTATTTTAATTGAATTTGATAAGTTAAAGCTTAGTTTATCCTACATACATCCTTGTTTCCTTAGAGCTTAATAACCTTCTAGTAGCATGCTAGATGTCACCACGAGAAATAGGGTTAGAAATGAGGATGTTCGGGCTAAGTTGGGCTAGAGGGAGTACATGAGATAGTAGAGGAAGCAAGAGGGAGTACATGAGATAGTAGAGGAAGCAAGAGAGAGATGATACAGCTATCTAATGAGGATGTTCGGGCCAAGTTTGGGCTAGAGGGAGTACATGAGATAGTAGAGGAACAAGAGGAGATGATACAGCTATCAATGAGGATGTTCGGGCCAAGTTGGGCTAGAGGGAGTACATGAGATAGTAAGAAGCAAGAGGAATGATACAGCTATCTAATGAGGATGTTCGGGCCAAGTTGGGCTAGAGGGAGTACATGAGATAGTAGAGGAAGCAAGAGGAGATGATACAGCTATCTAATGAGGATGTTCGGGCCAAGTTGGGCTAGAGGAGTACATAGATAGTAGAGGAAGCAAGAGGAGATGATACAGCTATCTAATGAGATGTTCGGGCCAAGTTGGGCTAGAGGAGTACATGAATAGTAGAGGAAGCAAGAGAGAATGATACAGCTATCTAATGAGGATGTTCGGGCCAAGTTGGGCTAGAGGGAGTACATGAGATAGTAGAGGAAGCAAGAGGAGATGATACAGCTATCTAATGAGATGTTCGGGCCAAGTTGGGCTAGAGGAGTACATGAATAGTAGAGGAAGCAAGAGGGAGATGATACAGTATCTAATGAGATGTTCGGGCCAAGTTGGCTAGAGGGAGTACATGAAAGTAGAGGAAGCAAGAGGAGATATACAGCTATCTAATGAGGATGTTCGGCAGTTGGCTAGAGGAGTACATGAGATATAGAGAAGCAAGAGGAGATGATACAGCTATCTAATGAGGATGTTCGGGCCAAGTTGGCTAGAGGAGTACATGAATAGTAGAGGAAGCAAGAGGAGATGATACAGCTATCTAATGAGGATGTTCGGCCAAGTTGGGCTAGAGGGAGTACATGAATAGTAAGGAAGCAAGAGGAATGATACAGCTATCTAATGAGGATGTTCGGGCCAAGTTGGGCTAGAGGGAGTACTGAGATAGTAGAGGAAGCAAGAGGAGATGATACAGCTATCTAATGAGGATGTTCGGGCCAAGTTGGGCTAGAGGAGTACATGAGATAGTAGAGGAAGCAAGAGGGAGATGATACAGCTATAATGAGGATGTTCGGCCAAGTTGGGCTAGAGGGAGTACATGAGATAGTAGAGAAGCAAGAGGGAGATGATACAGCTATCTAATGAGGATGTTCGGCCAAGTTGGCTAAGGAGTACAGAGATAGTAGAGGAAGCAAGAGGAGATGATACAGCTATCTAATGAGATGTTCGGGCCAAGTTGGGCTAGAGGAGTACTGAGATAGTAGAGGAAGCAAGAGGAATATACAGCTATTAATAGGTGTTCGGCCAAGTTGGGCTAAGGAGTACATGAGATAGTAGAGGAAGCAGAGGAGATGATACAGCTATCAATAGATGTTGGGCCAAGTGGCTAGAGGGAGTACATAGAATAGAGAAGCAAAGGTATCAGCTTCTAATGAGGATTTCGGCCAGTTGGCTAAGGATACATAATAGTAGAGGAACAAAGAAATATAGTATCTAATGAGATGTTCGGCAAGTTGTCTAGAGGAGTAATAATATAGAGAACAAGAGAGTGTATATTAATGAGATGTTCGCCAAGTTGGCTAGAGAGTACAGAATAGTAAGAAGCAAAGAGAGATACGCTATCTAATAGATTTCGGGCAGTTGCTAAGGTACAGAATATAAAAAGAAATGATAGCTATCAATGGGATTGAATTGGTAGGCTAATAGTAAGAAGCAAAGAATATACACTATTAATGTTTGGCCAAGTGCTAGAGATACATAGTTGAGGAACAAGAGAAGATTCCTATCTAATGAGATTCGGAAGTTGGCTAGAGGTATGAGTAGAGAGAAGCAAGAGGAGATGAACAGCTATCAATGGGATGTTCGGCAGTTGGGCTAGAGGAGTACATGAGATATAAGGAAGCAAGAGGAATGATACAGCTATCTATGAGATGTTCGGGCCAAGTTGGCTAGAGGAGTACAGAATAGTAGAGGAAGCAAGAGGAGATGATACAGCATCTAATGAGGATTCGGGCCAATGGGCTAGAGGGAGTACATGAGATAGTAGAGGAACAAGGGAGATGATACAGCTATCTAATGAGGATGTTCGGGCAAGTGGCTAGAGGGAGTACATGAGATAGTAAGGAAGCAGGGAATGATACAGCTACTAATGAGGATGTCGGCCAAGTTGGGCTAGAGGGAGTACATGAGATAGTAGAGGAAGCAAGAGGAGATGATACAGCTATCTAATGAGGATGTTCGGGCCAAGTTGGGCTAGAGGGAGTACATGAGATAGTAGAGGAAGCAAGGAGAGTGATACAGCATCTAATGAGATGTTCGGGCCAAGTTGGGCTAGAGGAGTACATGAGATAGTAGAGGAAGCAAGAGAGAATGATACAGCTATCTAATGAGGATGTTCGGGCCAAGTTGGGCTAGAGGGAGTACAAGATAGTAGAGGAAGCAAGAGGAGATGATACAGCTATCTAATGAGATGTTCGGGCCAAGTTGGGCTAGAGGGAGTACATGAGATAGTAGAGGAAGCAAGAGAGAGATGATACAGCTATCTAATGAGGATGTTCGGGCCAAGTTGGGCTAGAGGGAGTACATGAGATAGTAGAGGAAGCAAGAGGGAGATGATACAGCTATCTAATGAGGATGTTCGGGCCAAGTTGGGCTAGAGGGAGTACATGAGATAGTAGAGGAAGCAAGAGGGAGATGATACAGCTATCTAATGAGGATGTTCGGGCCAAGTTGGGCTAGAGGGAGTACATGAGATAGTAGAGGAAGCAAGAAGGAGATGATACAGCTATCTAATGAGGATGTTCGGGCCAAGTTGGGCTAGAGGGAGTACATGAGATAGTAGAGGAAGCAAGAAGGAGATGATACAGCTATCTAATGAGGATGGAGAGTGAAAGGAGCTCAGTAAGAGGGATGGAGCAGAAGTATGTATGGAAATGACTGCAAATGAGATGATAAGAATGGACAAGAGAAAGTCAGAATGATGGAAGGATAAAGAAGGATGAGGGCATTCTTACTAAAGTGACTCGGCCACAAGTTGTGAACAGTTTGTTATGATACTGATAAATATCTCTACAAAGTTAGTGTTCTTTAAAAACAAGATGTTATTAACACGAGCCTAGTTTGATTTCGAAGTTAGCCTGAAGTTGGGAAAATAAAAAAAAAAACTAATTTTTACTCTAATTGTTATAAATGCAGTAGGTATAACTTTTTTCATGTTTTTAATACCCTCTGTTATTTTTCTGATATATAGCAAAAAGCAGTACCGTACAACTACTTCGTTTCTAATTTTATTAAAAATTACATACAATTACATTCAAACATAACTTTTCTAAGTTGATACATTTTAACAGATGAGTTATGTAATAGTTTTAATCTATTGGGCGGGATTGAGGAATCTGGCTAAAGGAAATGCACCCGCACTAGTAGGGGGGGGGGGATAGAACATATTTATACCGGGGGAGAGGCAATGCTATGTTAGGTTGAGTAACATAAGCTAGTACCACTGCCTCTGAGTCACTAATTGCTCGACCTGTGTATATACGTGGTGTATGCAGGGCGGAGCTTGCTTTAGCTACCCCCTCCACTTAGCCCTCATATTATCATGCCACTTAATGTCAAGTAACCTCCACAGTTTTTAATGTATGCATACATATTATCTTAATATTAAATGTTAAATATGTAATTAATATTTTTTTTTTCTAATGCATCTACTTATTAGGTAACAGTTTCAAAAAGGAAAAAAATAATCAATAAAAATATGATTTAAGTACATTTCTGAAATAAGTAAAATAATAATTGGACGGAATCTAACAATTTTTTGAGGTAAGAATCCATCATATTCCAATTATATGGGCTACCTAAACATTTTGGTAAGTGGTAACTCAGCTCATTTTCACTAACTATATTTACAAGTGTTGTACTCAAAACCTCAAATTTGTTTATTAATTGTCTAAGGACTCGAGTCATTCTCTTATTTGGAAAATTAAAATCTCCAAAATTTTAAAAACTCTATTTTGAACTTTTCACTCTTCGTTTCTTTCCTCTTGATTAGGTTCGTAAAAGTGTCTTTTTACATGACGGAGTCTTTTCTTTTGAAACTTAAGATCTATTCCCCATTAAAGTGCAAGTTCTACACTTCGGTCCTTAATTTATTCAAACCAGCTTTGGTGGCCGCATGGTGTAAGGCTCTATTCTCGCACTAGACTAGAGTACTGATGACGGGGAGATCAAGGTTCTCATCTCCTTCGGGTATACTAAGGGTGATTTTTTCACTCTCCTTACACGCAAATGCGGGTACACTCCCTATTAATATAACCTTCCTCTCCAAAACCATTAGCGTAATTAGTACATAAGCGTATAACCTGAACGGATAGTAAGACGCGGTGCTAAAAAAAATCTTCAAATGAATCCCTTAATTGTTTTAGCTCCTCATTTAAACGTTGTTGAGGTAGGTTTTAGGGTATTTTATATCAATAGACTTTGACTGAAGGTGGGGCTGCGAAGGAAAATAATGTAGAAAGCATTACTACTAAAGAAATAAAATTGTAATTCTAAAGATGGATTTTTAGACCGCGGGCTTCTGCGTCTCCATGGTTTGTTACTTTATTAGTTTAACAGAAAAATTACAGAAAACTTAATTTCTGAAATAAAGCGCTGGTTGAAAAACGTAGATCTACATACCCCGTCCTCAATATGATCAAATTAAATGGGCCTTATAATATTCTTCTAAAAACTAGTGCCAATACAAACTCTCTAACATTTCGCTCCCTTATCCCTCTCCAAATCTCCTCCGCCTCTGTCTGCAATCTCTAGGGGTGCGGGTTCGTAGCGTGTGTAAGTAAAATATACGCACATAAGAAAGTTGAAAAAAGGTCAGAGAAAAGAACATTTCTCGGTCCTAGCCTTAGAAAAGCTAAAAAGATTAAATTTCATGACATTACTATTTCAACATGATCCTTATTGCTCTTTC
Source organism: Timema cristinae (assembly GCA_039000515.1). NCBI lineage: Eukaryota > Metazoa > Arthropoda > Insecta > Phasmatodea > Timematidae > Timema > Timema cristinae. Next base: position 5,859,132 of record JBCFYV010003508.1, on the reverse strand, counting down.
TTAATTAATTATTTTGATAGACTCATTTGATTGATCAAAACATCGTAACTTGTTTGAATGAAAGGTTTGTTAGTATATATAAGCTACACTTATTTTACATTCTCCTTAACAACAAAACAATATATTGGGTACGTGTTGGACTCATTGTGTGAATATTGAGAAACATTCAGCCATGCAGACAAAGGATGAAACTAATCAAACGGTTTGAATGTCACTACTCGCGAGAGTGAGGATTAAAACGTTGCACAATGGTTCCTAAAACTTGCCCCCCCCCCCTCACCCCCGTTATCCCCAGCAAGATATCGGAGGGGCGAAAGAAGGCAATACGCACGAATTATCACTAAATCAATTCCATAACAAACACTACAACCAGTCCCCCGTCCGCTAATGCATCTATTTCAGCTGTCGGGAATCGTACCTGGTATCGTTAGCTCAAGAGGCAGATGTGCTAGACTTTTGATAAAACCAGATGGATTAATTCCACGTGGAGAATCACACCCGGCCGGGATTCGAACCTCGAACTACCAGTCTCGGGCAATTATATCTTTTTTCGAATATGACGCCCTAGAACATTGCACACGGACCTAGGAGTCAATCTCGTCTGGCAGGATCGCCCTTGAGGGTGTGCACAGGTGTAGTGGCACAGGGCCCCACGATGTGAGGGGCCTCCAGCTTGCTTAGGTGACAGAGGGATAAAACAAGTTGGGGTGGAACATCTTTGACTGCACGCTCGCGTGATCTAGCAAATATTGTCCGGTGGAAACAAATTAAAAACCTAATCAATGTGAAAAAAACACGGCTTCTAGCATTAATGATGACAATGAATCTACCTTTTAGTGCATTTCCTAATACCCTATACGGCTGAAAATTGGTGTATAGGTGCAAACTACTGTAATTACATTAAGCAAAATTAACTTTTTAATTTTATTTTGGGGTCTAGGGGGGAGGCAGATGACTGGGGCCCCCCATAAATGAAGTTTGCCGGAGGGCCTCCTCCCCCCTTCTTCTAGGGGTTGCCCTGTCGTCTGGTCTGCTTTCCTGATGCTTTCCCTACATATTTTCTCATTTAGCATCCATTCCAAGCAAATGTGATTACATTTTAGTTACAATTTTACTTTCCTCATTCATTCTCCATTACTACTTAATTAAATGTAAACCACGTGTTATTTAAGGCTTCACTCTCGCAAGACTTGACTGCCGTAGACGAGGGGTTTGAGGTTCAAAACCCGGTTGGGTTTACTTTAGGTGGTTTTATCTTAAAGGTTTTCCCCACTCCAACCACACAAATGCGGGTACACTTACTCTAAATCAAATGATAATCTTGGCAGGTGAGAAGATACAGACTAAAAATAATCCCACCTGAATAACACCTTCATTTTGTGTCGTGCGGTATCCAAACATGCCAGAGCTATTCTCTTTCAACCAGCTACTTATGGGAACTAGGTTTATCAACTCTAACGAAACTAAAGACAAAGGACGGAAATCGGCTCAAGGTTATCTCAAGCACGAAGAGCTGCACTGTCTACAGCTGAGCATAATGGGGACAATTTAATTAAAGTTCATAAACTACACGCATTTCACTAAACTCGAGTCATGTGTTAAGATTGAATTGGCCTTTTCATTAAAATGGTGTCAAATATTATTTTATACCCTCATCGAGCAAATAAATCCAGCCTGTCTTCAAATTAGATATTCAAGATAGTTAAGGGTTTTGACATTGAAATATATCGTTGGCATTAAACCGTTATCCACAATACATCGCGATTATTTATTTATATATATATATATATATATATATATATATATATATATATATATATATATTAGTTTTAGGGCTATGTTCGGGGTGAGGTGGGGAAATAAGTTTTTAAAAAGTGTAGTGGGGGCTTATTCGGTTAAGCCGTGACCTCTGATAAATAAAGAAACCGGTGTCGAGAATACATATTTAAGTGAAGAAATATTTAATAAATAGGCCTGTATATTTTCATAATGGCTATAAGTAGCTAGCACGCCCACCTGTCACAGGCTGGAATTGGTTGAATTTGATCACGTGACCACGGCCTCTCGCTCTCTGATTGGGTGTTGGTTTTCCCCTTCCTCTTTCCTGACCCTTTCCCCCTCCTCCTGACCCCCTTTCCAGTGTTCCAAACTTGTTTATTCTTGTCTCATTTGTTTTTTAATTTGTGCTCATTGGTTATTTGAGTATGCGCATTGCTTTTTTATGTGTGCTCATTACTTTTTTTTTATGTATGTTCATTGCTTTTTATGTGTTAACATTATTTTATATGCCTGGGTAAGATTGGGATGAGTGATGGAATTTATTTTTTATATATTGGTGTGCACTCCATGGTGTAGGGCGCGGCATCGGCACGGAGCACGAAGCTCTCCTGATGGCAGCGTAGCGTAGAATGCGACCACTGACTGGCTGGCAGCTTTTTGCCGTCCTTTCACTTTTCCCTCACTCCCCACCCTCCTTAAATCGCCATGGCACAGAACGAACTAATTTACAATGTCTGCTCCCTCTCGCAAGATTCTGGTGGACTGCCTTTCACTTCACCCCCTTCCCCTAACTTCGTCATATCCCTCTTTTTGTGAGATCAGTGGGGGTCATACCTCTCTTCAGTGGGGGTCCTCAGATGTCGCAAAAACAATAACTTGTTATAAATTTTGAAAGAGGGTGGCAACGACCTTCTTGAAGAGTCATGAACCCCCAAGGCCGCTTAGTGTATCGGTCGTGGCCTTCTGAAGGTCGCCGGTTCAGATGTGCTTTCCCCCCAGCCCCAATGCCGCTTGGTGCATCGGTCGTGGCTTTCTGAAGGCCGTTGATTCAGTTATGCTTTCTAAATACCCATTCTGGGACCAAGGATTCGATTCTCACAAGACTCTGTTGGACTGTCTTTCACTTCCCGGAACAAGCAGCACGAACCTCTCCTGACGACCGTTTGGTGTAGAGAGTGAAAAATGGTTCCCCTGCCTTGAGACACCTTTCACTTCCCCCTCCCTCCTTCAAGGCATGTGTCGCAACCCCCTATGCGGTAATGGGTTTTCCCGGTGTCGCAACCCCGTATGTGGTAATGGGTTTTCCCTGATGACTGTCGCTAGTTTGGGTGCTCGACAAGACAGGAATAGAACACGACCTTGAATGATGTTGCAATGGGTTTTCCCTGATGACTGGCGCCATTTGGGTGTCTCGACAAGACAGGACTATATCGTGACCTTGAAAACGTGAGTTAGGTAACACCTTGGAAATTCTCCCCGCTGCAATGGGTTCTACCGGTGTCGTCTCGCAACCCCCACCCCCTATGTGGTAATGGGTTTTTCCTGCGACTATAGAGCATTGACACAACTCTGATTATGCACAATCAGGGGCCTTGTAATCCTCAGATAGGAGCCGCTATCCCCCACGCCAAAAGTCTACTAAATTTTTTTTTTTGTATCGTCTGTCGACATGTTCGGATGTAAGTGAACCCTCCTTAACTAAAATAAGAAATAAACAGAAGGTACAAACAACAATGAATAACAAAGGGGCAAAAGGGGCAATAGGAATGAGCGATTGGACTTCTGTCCTTTGAATGCCTGAGATCAAACATTCGAAACTCAGATCTCGCAACCCACACCAGTTGCGAAAGTAAATATATGGACTATCAACCTCGTAGAGCTCATTAACGAAAAGGTATATATATTTAAAATTAAAATAGAACGAAAAGACATGTAAAATTACACTACCTATGGGTATGGTGAACCATTAGAGTAAATATATATTCAGCAAGAAGTTAATATCATATGAAAATATATAATACTATATTATATGGAGATAATCTTTGAAATATACAAGAATCTTTCGACAAGCTATTATTCCCACACTCTGACGACATGCTAAGTTTTAAAAGAAAAAATCAATTAATTATTTTGAGCGCCAGTATTAAAGAAGAACAACATAATCAAATGTGGCTTTAGCTCAACAACAACCTTATCATAACGTCACTACTTCCATTGGTAAAGTTTCTTAACAGAATAACTGTAATAATCATGTTATCCTCATTAGTTAACTATCAGAATACATTTCTTATAAAACATAAGAATTAATCAAAAAATATCATAATAATCTCAGAACAATTACCCCCTATTCCATTATGCGGTTAACGCTAAACAATCTCATTATAATAACAAAATATTCCATAGAACTTCTCAAAAGACAATTAACCATCCATACGTTGAAGCTTATCGATTTCATAGTAAAATACGCATCCTACGCATTATGTAAATTCAAGCCCAGTTAATAAGTTCCAAGTATTTACAAAAGGTGAAAATATCAAATATGTAACTAATAGAATTCAATATTGACATTCACCTCTGACAAGACATCTTGTGAATGTGGGGAATGCCAGGCCTCCACCGTGGTTCGGATTCCACGTTAAACTGCAGGTCCTTCATTTCATCTCACAATCACCCTACCATTACACATTAGCGTAAGTGCGTATAACCCGAATGGGTAATAAGACGCGGTGCTAATAATAATAATAATAATATTGACATTATTTCACAAAGTTAAAGATATCGATCCTTCCCAGAGCAAGTAATTAAATTGACATTATCTCAACAATTGATATTATTGACACGATTAAGTTACAAATTAATCACGTAGAAATAAAACACAGATCCTATTTTTATTTAAAGCATTTAAGAAATGGCCGAAAGAGAATTTTGAAATATGTAACAAAAATTTTAAATAAAAGGAAAAATATACTAAAATTGTCAAATAGAATTTAGACCTTAGATTTTAACAATCTGAAGCCGGAGCTTCTCCTTTCCCAAATATAATCAAGTCCAAGAGTGACGACAAGATGTCCTGCCGCCACTATATATATACAACACAACCCAGAGAAAATGGATGATGGGGATAAAGGGTGGGGGACAACATATGGAACACTCGGGAACAATATGCGCATGACACCACAGCATATAAACAGTTTCTTAGAGCTTCGAGATTATCTTAGACCATAGACGAGTAAAGTGTATATGCCGCTAGAGCTCTTTGAATCTCAAGTTCTTTGTCATAACAACACTGGTGGTCAGTATAATTCAGGCCACAGGTGCGCGTTGGTGTTCTGAATCGGCGCTGGGAGTGGTGCTGTTGGGTAATAAACAAGTTTCTCTTCAATTCTTGTAGCCCAATGCTACATAGGTATCCGTCATGAATTGGAGGAGTAAGTTAGAAACGTTCCAGCGTTTACGTGAAGTGAGGGAGAGTAAAAAACCACCCCAGTTCACTTGAGCGAGATTAGAACTCACAAACTCTCACGTCATAACTAGATGAGTTAAACGTGAGCTAAACGTCTTATGTATTAATTATGATAGTGCCGTAGGGATGATTAAGAAATGTTCCGGAGGGAGAAATAAAAACAGTCTACCTGGCAGGGATTTGATTTACCTCTGCCAGAATTAGATGAGTCTGAGACTTAGACGCGTGCACACCGGGATTCGAACCTCGATATCTTTAGCACCACTAATGTCTGTTAGAACGGTCGTACTTCCTACACCCCCACCATTTTGCTGGTTGACAAGATTATGCTAGACCAGGTGTAATGTGTACCCGCATTTGCTCCAAACGTCGATCACTGTCACCGGCCGTCTAGTGACGCCTTAGACCATGCGACCATCGATGCAAGTATAAAATGCATTGTGATGATAGATTTCTACCCAAGGATGGAGTGAAAAAAAAAGAAATCCGTTTTATTCGAGCCACTTATAACAAAAGAATAAATAATTTAATGTTCTCATATATATTTTGTCATGTGAGGAATGCCAGGACTCCATCGTGGTTCGGCTTCCACGTTAAACCGTAGGTCCTCCATTTAATCTCACAATCAGTCTACCATTACAAATTAGCGTAAGTGCGTATAGCTTGAATGGGTAGTAAGACGTGGTGCTAATATTAATAATATATATAGCTCCTACATTAATTCATAAGTAATATCGAATTTAATGTTCGCAACTATATATTTACGAAATATATCACAAACACACACACAGACAAACACTTCCTTTTATTATCATAAATTCCTGTTCCATTAATATAAATATGCGGATAGCCCAGACGGGTGGTCCGACCCGCAATTGAGAAAACAAAGAATAACAAGATCTAAAATCTCAATATCGAGATTTATTCCCACTGCACCCCAAGGAGATTCGAACTGAATCCTAGAGATGAACTTGACAGCTGAGTACTGTATCACTGAACTATAGTCCAATTTTCATAGGAACAACCACCAAATCTAATTTCACGTATTCATACGTCAAGACAAGTGATCTGCAGCAACCTATTTTGATATACAATCAATACCTATAAAATATCACCGATACTGTAGTATTATTTTATAAATTTTGGCTGAAAAAAGTTTGTATTTTCTAAAAGTCTCTTTGTATTAAAAAATGGACTCTAAAACAGTGGTTTTCCACAGAGTTTTTTATAACCGGCTCGGGCTTTACTACACTTATTCCCCTTAGTGTTAGCCTGACGACTTGTAGCCTGCGGTGTTACTGTACTTGTTTAACTATGAGAGGCTGACATCATAAACAAAATAGTCAAAACAAAACCTTCAAAGTGGACTCAAACTAGAGTCCCTTAATGACAGTGGGTATCCACCTAAATTAAAGCCGCCCTCCCGCGATATAACCGCTGCGGTCGTAGGGTGAGGGGGTCGATAAATGAAAGTACCTTGTCTTCCCCCTGTGGCACCGAACCAGCGACCCACCCTCCTAAACCACGGCCGTGCAGATTAGCATGAGTTTGCTATATTTTACTCTTTTTAGCACCGTGTCTTACTATCCTGTTCGGGTTATATGCTTAAGTACCTTATAAATGAATGCAATTTTTATTAATTTACCTAACTAGTACAACACTCTATGTAACCCACACCTTTAGTCAATCTTCAATTCCCGTGAAATTTTTAAACAAATGCAGCTTTTATCAAATTTATCTAATTAATACAATGTTACAGGTACAATTACTGTTAATATTCAATCGCATGATAAATCAACTAGATCTGGCCAATCTGGATTATGTCTCTCTTGCTCTCTGGAAGGCCCTGGGACGGTAAGCTCCTGCTCTCTTGAAGCTCTTGCTGTTGTGAAGGCCCTGGGTCGTTAGACTGAAGATTTTTTAACTTTTTTTATGAAATGGTCAAGACTCGGCTGACGGGCAGCATTCTTCTTCTATCTATAGAGTGATTTGTAGCAAGCCAAATAACTCCATCTCTCTCGTAACTGTGGCACTTCTATTCACGTTAGGATCATTTTCTTCAATGATTCTAATTGGACCATCAGTGTGCATTAAAAATTAAGCAATTTGTTTTGTTGAAGTTGTTTGATAATCTCAACAACAGCATCCTTTATGCCGTTCTACATTTCTAGAAGATCTTCATTGGTGAGTTCTATTTAGTGGGATTGGAGCAATTCATCCATATTTGCCTGGTCTACGTATTCAAATCCAACATCTTGTATGTCAACGATGTCATGTCTTGAATTGGAAAGCTCGTATTCAGGATCAAAATCATGAGAATCAACTTATGCCCATGCATCCCCAATGTTGTAAAATAGCACCCCCACCACCCCTTTTACCCCACCAACACCAAACTGTACAGTAACACACTGTCCTCACTGGAATGTGCGTGAACAAGGTTGCGTCACTACCGCACAGGGTGACTGAAATTACAGTCGACAATGCATTATTTTTACTATTTCTTAATCGTGTTATGGTGAAAACGCGTATAGTGATTTCACGTACAACGAGGAATACCTGTATTTAACGGTCCCATTGTGCATTTTTCTCATTTATTTTAGTCATGCCAAACATTAAAATGAATACACACACACACACAACACAAAAGAGAAATTATAGCTAATGTGGCTTAACTAAAAATTATGAAGCACTGAAAATTAAAGTAGGTTTCCTTACACTTTTTCCCTATATTTGTTACTAGCTATAAAACCACTAACTAGTTTTGCAATTTTCAATTTGTTTAGCCTTTCAGGGTATGCATTCAGCAGGCACCGGTGATTTAGTCTCATCGTGGAGCGAAGATAGTTTTTTCTCCGTACTAGTATTGAAAACTTATTTCTGATGTCGCTGGTATCACTATAAGAGTTTTCAAACAGTGTGTGCTCTAAGCACATTTTATTTCTACTATGTTACCTTAGTGTAAACTTTGTATCTTGCCTCAACAATACATTATCTAAAAGTTTTACTATATTATTTGGTGTGATGTGTGTGTGGGGGGAGGTAAAAATGATACTTTTTACCCACCTCAATTTTTAGGGGTATGGTAAAATTTACCCCTGTTCCTGCGCCACTGATTGTGGGTCATTAGTGGCTTTAAGTTCTTACTTGCAGTAATATAAAACAAGAGGCTTGAGAAGGTCCTTTATAACACCAGATCATTATTGTAGGTCGGGATCAAACATACTCGAATATCGGGGTAGACGAAACAGCATTGATGATACATCACGATACAATAGGCATTATGTACCGTTATATCGTCTGTCTCTACCACAATATTTCAATATAGCGACCCTCTTTGAAGTCATTGATAACTCATCGCTATCCACTAACATCCCTCGCCAAACGAGGGGAAATTAAAAACCTACGCACACATTTCTAGTATTCTACGTAGCCCATTTATTATTAGTAAAATATAAAAATATGCTTAGTGTAGCTAAAGATTTGCAAGCTCCGACGATGGTTAATAATTAAAGCTCTGGCCATGTGTCTAATAATGAAAGCTCTGGCCATGTGTCTAATAATTGCAATCTGCCATGGTCTAAGATAAAAGCTTGTCATATGTCTAATAATTGAAACTCTGCCATTTGCCTAAGAATAGAAAGTTCTGGCCATAGTCTAAGAATATCAAGTCTGGCCACGTGTATAGAATTGAAAGCTCTGGCCATGTGTTAAGAAGTAAGTTCTGCATTGTTAATAATTACAAGTCGCGACCATGTGTTAAAAATTGCAAGCTCTGCCATGTGTCTAAGAATAGAAAGCTCTGCCATGTGTCTAAGAATTGCAAGCTCTGGCCATGTATATAGAATTGAAAGCTCTGACCATGTGTCTAAGAATATAAAGTTCTGGCCATTGTGTTAGAAGATAAGTCTGTTCATGTGTTTAATAATTACAAGCTCTGGCCATGTGTCTAAGAATTGAAAGCTCTGGCCATGTGTCTAAAATTGAAGCTCTGGCCATGTGTCTAAGAATTGAAGCTCTGGCCATGTTATAAGAATTGAAAGCTCTGACCATGTGTCTAAGAATATAAAGTTCTGGCCATGTGTGTTAGAAGATAAAGTTCTGTTCATGTGTTTAATAATTACAAGCGCCGACCATGTGTATAAAAATTGCAAGCTCTGGCCATGTATCTAAGAATAGAAAGCTCTGGCCATGTGTATAAAAATTGCAAGCTCTGGCCATGTGTCTAAGAATTGCAAGCTCTGGCCATGTATATAAGAATTGAAAGCTCTGACCATGTGTCTAAGAATATAAAGTTCTGGCCATGTGTGTTAGAAGATAAAGTTCTGTTCATGTGTTTAATAATTACAAGCGCCGACCATGTGTATAAAAATTGCAAGCTCTGGCCATGTATCTAAGAATAGAAAGCTCTGGCCATGTGTCTTAAAAATTTCAAGCTCTGGCCATATGTCTAAGAATTGAAAGCTCTGGCCATGTGTATAAGAATTAAAAGCTCTGACCATGTGTATAAATTTGCATGTTAAACATTCCTATTAGAATTCAAACTAATCTAAATGTTATAACCTAGTTTTGTTGTAATGACAGTTAAGTAATCTCCCTATCTCCATCTCTCTTACTCAAAGATGTGTTGAAGATGTTGGTGGCTCAAGGCGTGTGAAAGTGTCCAGCCAGTGAAAGGGGTATGACGTCACAAGTGCCCAAGATGAGGCTTAGATCGATCATGCAGTTCTTTATTGGCGCCTCTTTGCCAGCGTCCCGGAAAATTGTTGTCATATAATTTACTAACTCACATAGGCGCAGGAACTGGATGTGTGGGGGGGGGGGGGGGGGGGCGTACAAGGATCTTTGACAAATTTTATGATTCTCGCGACCATTGATCCGTAACATTGAACAAGAAATGTTTAAACTAATCCATTCTTTAAAAATATCTACGGCCTTTTTAAAATGATAACACAATATCAAATTATATTAGTCTTTTTGAGATTGGAGATTATTCCATTCGCACTGCATGTCTTAACCACCATAATCTACAAGACTTTATTTAGTATCATAACAATGTCTTGTGATTAAATACAAGGAATGTAACTTATCATTATGTAACCAACTCCAATCCCAAGTAGCCTCATCCCTTTTTGGATTAAATATCTTCTTTAAACACCTTGTCTTTAACCACCTTGTTTTCGAAAACCTTAAATTTGGTATCGTCATGTAAGGTAAGAAACACGTTTCACAATCATTAGCTTATAGAATAACCAGTAAAATTATTGTTTTCTAAGGGTGACCTGGTGGTCTAGGGGTAAGGTGTCAGACTTCTGTGCTGGCGGCCGGGGTTCAATCCTCGGTCCTGGCAAAGATTTATCTGATTACCAAACCATTCCTTCACCTCTGACAAGACATCTTGTGAATGTGAGGAATGCCAGGTCTCCACCGTGGTTCGGATTCCACGTTAAACTGTAGGTCCTTCATTTTATCTCACAATCACCCTACCATTACACATGGCGTAAGTGCGTACAGTAAGACGCGGTGCTAATAATAATATTGTTTTCTATATTTTGAGTTTTACAGTATTTGACAGCAGACGAGATGTCAACCACTTATTGAGCGAGGAATAAAATACATATTTCCAATTTAATATCATTATTGCTAGTTAAAATTGTTATTAAATATTCAAACTAATTAACCCTGTCATTTAATATGTTGTTCACCGTAATCTCGAGGTTATTGTCCCCGATCTGTATTCACTACCATTCCATACCAGCCTCTAGTAAAATGTCTGTATTTCTTGCAGCCCCTTCCTTACCATTTACCTAGCAAAGCTAGATAATCTGTGTATCCTAATAGTTGCACTGTACCGTTTAATGTCAAGCCTACCTTAATCCGCTGCATTATCCTAATATCATCCTCTAAAGCTAGATTAAAAACTACTGGAGCATGTGCACATACTTGTTTAAACCCATTATGTATTTTAAAAGTGTCTGATAAAGAGACATCGAACCTGTACCCTGCCACGTGTATCTGTCAAACATACCTCAATTATGGATTAAATAGCAAAGCTATTATATTTGTAAGTAACTGTTATAGCCGCTTCTAGATTATATATTTTGTAAATTTAAAAATTACACTTGGACACAGGAATCGAACCAGGGACCTTTGGTTTACTACGCCAATGCTATGCTTTAACCACTAAACTATCCATGAATCCTGATGATTATTTTTGGTTAAAGTGAGTCATGAACACCCATAAAGGCACACACTTAACGATATGATTCCAGCGTAATTGTTGATGTCTACAGCTTCTTCCATTTTTTTCTACGCTACATAAACTAAATCCTAAAACATTACTGGTTTTATATTATTAATAATACTATACGACATTTAAAACACTGGGTATATTATTATTATTATTATTATTATTATTATTATTATTATACCACATTTAAAACCACTCAATAAAATAATAAAATTCAAGTCAACATCACAAAACTAAACTACACTGAAATAAGCCTTTGAAACACACTCTGTATGGTCAGTCAGGGATAGCCGGCTTACTGGTTGCCTTCAGTGGCTGTTATGAACAGTTGCGCGCGCATCACCCTCTATAGCTCCCCGCAGGCCTGATTCTCTGGGTGCTTTTAGGTGGTAAAGTATCAGCTTATCTTGCCAAAAGGAACTTAACATTCTCTTCATGCGTTTGCTAACATGTCACTACGCTATAAAAAAAATACCATTAAAATTTCAATTCTACACATGTTTTATGTAAAGGGATGTTTTCTCTCCTTTTTCAAAAGCTTTTGGGATAGCTGAGATTATCCTGCCTACCCTGACGCCTCGCTACTTAGAGAGTAACTATAAAGTAATCCATAAAGGAATTTTTTAAATAACTTTTAGATAAACATAGCCTAACTAATAAATCAAATAATACATATTTCTATAAAGCCAAATTTTAGTGACTTTCTACCGATGTCTGTGGTTGAAAGTGGACTATTTATAGAAATCTGGTTTTAAGTGTTCTACCTCTAAGGGTAAACAAGGTGTTGAAATGCTTATGCTAGAAGTGCCACAGTATTTGTCCTTGCAATACAATCTATGAAAAGTGTAGACAGTATGGGCAAAATTATTTAGGTTAAATAGTACTATCAACATGGCCTATTACAAGTAAATTTATAACACTCGTCCTTTTGTAGTGTTTAAGGGGGTCAAAAAGTCACCAAATAGCTATCTGTGTTGTTTAGCAGTAGATCTCATAATTACTTATGTAAAATAAAGTAGGCCTATCTGCATGCATTTAGAAACAATTTTAATTAGAAATAACGATATTAGATTGGAAATTAGGAATAAAATTGAGTCGGAAAATGCATGCTATTACTTGGTCAGTAAGTTTTTAGCGTCTCGCTTGCTGTAAAGGAATGTAAAACTCAGAATATACGAAACAATCATTTTACCAGTTGTTCTCTATGGCTGTGAAACGCGGTATCTAACCTTATATGATAAAAATAAATGTAGGTTGTTCGAAAACTAAGTTCTTAGGAAGATGCTTGTTCCAAAAAAAGATGACGCTACTGGGGAGTAGAGGAGGTTACATAATGATGAGTTACATACCTTGTATTTATCACAAGACAGTGCTAAGATAATCAAATCTTATAGATTCTGGTGGGCAGGACATGCAGCGCGAATAGGAGAATCTAGAACCGTGTTCAGGGTACTGACTGGTAAACCATTGGGAATACCCAGACACAGATGGGAGTATAACATTAGAATGGACCTAAAGGAAATAGGGTGTAATGAGTGGACTGGATAGAACTAGCTCAAGATAGGGATAAGGTGTAATGAGGTGGACTGGGTAGAACTAGCTCAAGATAGGGATAAGGTGTAATTAGGTGGACTGGGTAGAACTAGCTCAAGATAGGGATAAGGTGTAATGAGGTAGGCTGGATAGAACTAGCTCAAGATAGGGATAAATTGCGTACGTTAGTTTATAACGTCATAGAGTAAAAAAGTAAGGCCTATTTATAGTATTTATAATTGATTTACTGCTATAAATTTTAATGAGTTACATACAAAATTGTAATATAAGCCTACAATTTCCGGGATGAGTTTACAGAATAAGCCAAAATTCTGGGAAAATATAAATGCCGATATTTTAAACACATTCTGGTCGAACTTAATACTTCCATTAGGTAATTAAATATACCCTATACATTTTACCTAAGCTAGCCAAAACATATGAATACATTCTCCCCCTCCTGAAATTTTATGAACAAAATATATACGGCTTTATTTATGATTCAAACAATATCAAAATTAAGTACAAATCAGGTGGTTGTGTTACCATAAAAAAAACCACTTCAAATAGCTTCTATAGGTGTTGAATATTTAGAATTTTCCCTAGCCTTCGGTAGCCACAATTCAGATAGCTTTTAGAACTGTTTATCATTTATAAAAAAAAATTCTAGCATTCCGCAATTGACGTGTGCCCACCAACCTCCCCCTTCCCCCCTACGCTAGAAATTATTGACTGGCTAAGGCCTTGAATACATTCTAAACATGGATGATTTGTGAATATACATTATGGCCCAGTGATTTTGATTAAGATAATCTTCGCTAAAGAACTGTGGCTTATTAAAGTACGATGGGATGTATAATGTATTGTAACTATGGTAATCTTAGTTGTGTGACCAGCTGTGGTTATCTTGGTTATGTAACCAGATGGACTGGTTGTGTTGTTGCTGTTATCTTGGTTATGTAACCAGATGGACTGGTTGTGTTGTTGCTGTTATCTTGGTTATGTGTGCCAGATGGACTGGTTGTGTTGTTGCTGTTATCTTGGTTATGTAACCAGATGGACTGGTTGTGTTGTTGCTGTTATCTTGGTTATGTGTGCCAGATGGACTGGTTGTGTTGTAGCTGTTATCTTGGTTATGTGTGCCAGATGGACTGGTTGTGTTGTTGCTGTTATCTTGGTTATGTAACCAGATGGACTGGTTGTGTTGTTGCTGTTATCTTGGTTATGTAACCAGATGGACTGGTTGTGTTGTAGCTGTTATCTTGGTTATGTAACCAGATGGACTGGTTGTGTTGTTGCTGTTATCTTGGTTATGTGTGCCAGATGGACTGGTTTGTTTGTAGCTGTTATCTTGGTTATGTGTGCCAGATGGACTGGTTGTGTTGTAGCTGTTATCTTGGTTATGTAACCAGATGGACTGGTTGTGTTGTAGCTGTTATCTTGGTTATGTGTGCCAGATGGACTGGTTGTGTTGTAGCTGTTATATTGGTTATGTAACCAGATGGACTGGTTGTGTTGTTGCTGTTATCTTGGTTATGTGTGCCAGATGGACTGGTTGTGTTGTTGCTGTTATCTTGGTTATTTAACCAGATGGACTGGTTGTGTTGTAGCTGTTATCTTGGTTATGTAACCAGATGGACTGGTTGTGTTGTAGCTGTTATCTTGGTTATGTAACCAGATGAACTGGTTGTGTTGTAGCTGTTATCTTGGTTATGTGTGCCAGATGGACTGGTTGTGTTGTAGCTGTTATCTTGGTTATGTGTGCCAGATGGACTGGTTGTGTTGTAGCTGTTATCTTGGTTATGTAACCAGATGTACTGGTTGTGTTGTAGCTGTTATCTTGGTTATGTGTGCCAGATGGACTGGTTGTGTTGTTGCTGTTATCTTGGTTATGTAACCAGATGGACTGGTTGTGTTGTTGCTTTTATCTTGGTTATGTGTGCCAGATGGACTGGTTGTGTTGTAGCTGTTATCTTGGTTATGTGTGCCAGATGGACTGGTTGTGTTGTAGCTGTTATCTTGGTTATGTGTGCCAGATGGACTGGTTGTCTTGTTGCTGTTATCTTGGTTATGTAACCAGATGGACTGGTTGTGTTGTTGCTGTTATCTTGGTTATGTGTGCCAGATGGACTGGTTGTGTTGTAGCTGTTATCTTGGTTATGTGTGCCAGATGGACTGGTTGTGTTGTAGCTGTTATATTGGTTATGTAACCAGATGGACTGGTTGTGTTGTTGCTGTTATCTTGGTTATGTGTGCCAGATGGACTGGTTGTGTTGTTGCTGTTATCTTGGTTATTTAACCAGATGGACTGGTTGTGTTGTAGCTGTTATCTTGGTTATGTAACCAGATGGACTGGTTGTGTTGTAGCTGTTATCTTGGTTATGTAACCAGATGAACTGGTTGTGTTGTAGCTGTTATCTTGGTTATGTGTGCCAGATGGACTGGTTGTGTTGTAGCTGTTATCTTGGTTATGTGTGCCAGATGGACTGGTTGTGTTGTAGCTGTTATCTTGGTTATGTAACCAGATGTACTGGTTGTGTTGTAGCTGTTATCTTGGTTATGTGTGCCAGATGGACTGGTTGTGTTGTTGCTGTTATCTTGGTTATGTAACCAGATGGACTGGTTGTGTTGTTGCTGTTATCTTGGTTATGTGTGCCAGATGGACTGGTTGTGTTGTAGCTGTTATCTTGGTTATGTGTGCCAGATGGACTGGTTGTGTTGTAGCTGTTATCTTGGTTATGTGTGCCAGATGGACTGGTTGTGTTGTAGCTTTTATCTTGGTTATGTAACCAGATGGACTGGTTGTGTTGTAGCTGTTATCTTGGTTATGTGTGCCAGATGGAATGGTTGTGTTGTAGCTGTTATCTTGGTTATGTGTGCCAGATGGACTGGTTGTGTTTGTAGCTGTTACCTTGGTTATGTGTGCCAGATGGACTGGTTGTGTTGTAGCTGTTATCTTGGTTATGTAACCAGATGGACTGGTTGTGTTGTAGCTGTTATCTTGGTTATGTAACCAGATGGACTGGTTGTGTTGTAGCTGTTATCTTGGTTATGTAACCAGATGGACTGGTTGTGTTGTAGCTGTTATCTTGGTTATGTGTGCCAGATGGAATGGTTGTGTTGTAGCTGTTATCTTGGTTATGTGTGCCAGATGGACTGGTTGTGTTGTAGCTGTTACCTTGGTTATGTGTGTCAGATGGACTGGTTGTGTTGTAGCTGTTATCTTGGTTATGTAACTAGATGGACTGGTTGTGTTGTAGCTGTTATCTTGGTTATGTAACCAGATGGACTGGTTGTGTTGTAGCTGTTATCTTGGTTATGTGTGCCAGATGGACTGGTTGTGTTGTAGCTGTTATCTTGGTTATGTGTGCCAGATGGACTGGTTGTGTTGTTGCTGTTATCTTGGTTATGTGTGCCAGATGGACTGGTTGTGTTGTAGCTGTTATCTTGGTTATGTGTGCCAGATGGACTGGTTGTGTTGTAGCTGTTATCTTTGTTATGTAACCAGATGGACTGGTTGTGTTGTTGCTGTTATCTTGGTTATGTGTGCCAGATGGACTGGTTGTGTTGTAGCTGTTATCTTGGTTATGTAACCAGATGGACTGGTTGTGTTGTTGCTGTTATCTTGGTTATGTGTGCCAGATGGACTGGTTGTGTTGTAGCTGTTATCTTGGTTATGTAACCAGATGGACTGGTTGTGTGTTGTAGCTTTTATCTTGGTTATGTAACCAGATGGACTGGTTGTGTTGTAGCTGTTATCTTGGTTATGTGTGCCAGATGGACTGGTTGTGTTGTAGCTGTTATCTTGGTTATGTGTGCCAGATGGACTGGTTGTGTTGTAGCTGTTATCTTGGTTATGTGTGCCAGATGGACTGGTTGTGTTGTTGCTGTTATTTTGGTTATGGCTGTTCTTAATGGATATTGGGCGTGGCGGTAGATCACGCACATGCTTCTCCTGGGAGACTAGGCTACCGGCGGTGACCGCCAGGCGTAAGCCGCGCAACGACTGGCTATCGGAAAATTAATCATATTATGATTCTGGAAGAAAGTATAGTACCTGACAGTTACAAGAGTTTGCTATTGTGTATTAATATTTCAAGTCACGTGGTCGCATCTCTCACTTTGGTTTGGGAATACAATACCAAAGCAATTAAAATAGATACTTATCACAAAAAAAGTTTCATTGTCTAAATATTCATTTCTAACAGAAGCTTACTACAACAAGACAAAGGGTGCAAAGGAATTGGGATGGCGGAGTGAAATATTATTTGACCTCAACATTCGCCTGGAGGGAGGACAGGGAAACACAATTCTGCAATGTGTCCTCGTCTTTACGAGCGTTTATCCCTGTTGTTCTAGTGTGTTCCTTGTCTAGTTTAGAGAATATCATTCCATTAGGTTAATATTAAGCACTTAAACTTTTACTAAGCATTATAATCAACATTTTAATAGTTCATCATCCGCCTTGTTAGTCGAATAATATTAAAGTCACGCTCGCATTAGATTGTATCTCTGATAACAGGTAGATAAGCGTTCTAATCCCGGTTGATTCGACTGAGAGTGGCTTACTTTTATGATTTCCCACTCTCCTTCCAAGCTAATACAGGTATACTACCTCTAATATGTTTATTTCCTCCTCCCCTAGCGATTAGAGTAATTAACATAAATGAGTATAATCTGAACAGGTAGTAAGACGAACATTGTAAAGACATCTACAAATAAATGGTTTGGTTCTCCGCAGGCCTTTATCCCCCTTTATTTAAAAATGTGGACATTTACTTGAAACTCATAAGATAGGTGAAACGAAATAATACACATTGTTGCTGAAAAATAATGGAAGAAAGGAGCATCAGATTCCACCAAAGAGCATACAATCATTTCCTCAATTTAAAAAATATAGTTACTTTTATCGAGAAAACTATTGGTTCTATAAAAAAACCTATTTCAATCAATATATCTTTATTTGTCCTTCAAATTTGCAACGATAAATTATTTTGTATCTCAAAGCGTTGCGCATATATAATCAAAATTGCTAGAGCGGATCTTGAGATATTTAATTCCAAAAATACTTCTCAGCGGACCTTATGACAGCCCCAGATACCAAGTTATAACCCGACTTGTAAAACGTTTTGGGCTCCAAGACGAGATTCAGACATACGGCAACGCGAAAACCACTCTTTCAAGTTCAGTGGGTCATTAAACGTGACATCCCCTGACATCACGATACTTCCTCTCTCCAAGGGGTTGTGAGCAAGTAAAAACACTAAACGACTTGATACAAACATACACACTTTTAATGTTTCCCTTTTTCTCACATTTTTCTAGAGAATTTAGCGACGTCTTATATAGCCTACGCCTTGATATCCGGATAAAATTTATTGCTTACTCTTTTGATATCGATACCTACTGTTGCTAATAGGATTTTAACATTCCCCCCCACTTCCTCCATGTAACACCAAATATACATTTAGCCTGACCCTCTCTCCCTCCAACCTGTGTTACGTAACTTTTGACATCATTCATACGTCAAGTCATGCAATCTGAAGCTGTAATTTTGGGTATATTTATTATCAATATCTAGAAAATAACACTATTACATAGTAAAATATGTATTTTTAGCCCCAAAAAATGTTGTATTTTCTAAAAAAAATTGTTCTATGAACATTCTATAACACTCAGGTTACGTCAGGAATAGAACCCGTGGCCGATAGCGCAAACATGCGGCTGCTCTATCTAACCTTGAGACGAAGCTTCGAGAGATTACGAAGAAAAGAAATCTCGTAAGACCAGCTTCGGTGGTTACGTGGTCTAAGGCGCTACTCTCGCAGTAAAATGGACTGCCAATAACGGGAGACAGAGATTTGAATCCCGGTCGGGCGTACTTTTTCGTAAGACGCAGTGCTAAAAAAAGAACTCTCAGGGGTCGAAGTGAGGTAGGTAGAATGCTCCGAACACTTGTAGGTCACCAGATCTCACAAGGAGGAAATAGCCGCCACCTCTTTCTGGGTTCCTGTTACCTCTGAACAAGTTCCGGCGCTTTAGCTTGTCTCTCGTGTGCTACATATTTACATTTTGTGATTGGGTACTTTCGCGGAAACTTTAACACAGCTATTTTCACCGTATCAGGCCATGTGTGTTTTAACTACGCCAACAGGATAGGAATAAAACTAAAATATAGAGGACATGTACTCCTATTTGCGTGTGGAAGAGAGTAATTCTTATCGGGATTTGAATCACGACCTCCCCGCTAGCAGCACATAAGATTAAACAAGCCTTACGATCCGCTTGCTTATTGGACTAATTAATTATTTTATTGATTATAAGTGGAAAACTGTTAGAACAAGTGCCTATCTGGGCAGAATGTTCTACAAAGATTGTAGGATAGATAGATGGTAAGAGCGACAGACGGGTGAATGAATCTCGGAGAGTGGTTGGAGGTATTTGGAGTACTTCAAAGAATGAAGTAGTATCGAAAGAGGTAAAGATGGCAGGATATAAAAATGTGTTAACGCCAACTTTGTTTTGTGGATGTGAGGTGTGTGTTTGTCAGGATAGACACAAGAGCAAGTTGAATGTGGTTGGAATTAGATATCTATAAGAAATATATGTGGAAAAACTCTGGACAGAGTCAGTAATGAATGGGTGCTGGATGAGTGTGGTTTGAAAGGACATCAAATAGGTAAATAAGAAACAAGTGTCCTACGTTGGTTTGGTAATGTAGAGAGGATGAGTGTGGTTCTAGTGATGAAGAAAATATGTGATGGGAAAAGTGTGTGAATAAGAAGGAAGGGGTAGCCTGTGTATTACTCGGCTAAATGTTGTAGACGAATGTGTGAAAAAGAGAAACACTAAGAGTTTTAAGAATAAAAGAGCATGTATGACTCGGTGTAAGGATGTTGTTAAAGAGAATAGAGTAAACAATGATAGGAAAGTGTGTAGAAAGTTAGTGAGGACTGATTAAGTATGGGGTTAGTAGGTTAGTTTGTGCTATACGAGGACACCCATTAATCACCATTTTAATGGATTCTGAGATGACAGGAGGATGGGGGGTGGTAGGAAGGGTTGTAGCACATGATGGAGGGGATGGAGCACCTGGGTGCGGGGTGGATCCTGAGATGACAGGATAGACATGTGGGGAGGATGGGGAGGGTTGGAGCCGGTGCGGATCTGGGGGAGGTGGGGGGTGATGTTAGAGAGACATGATGGTGTGTTTCCTCATTAGCATAATTGAGAGGGTTGGAGGACTTGGGGGAGGGGGAGGGGGAGCGCAGAGGACACGACTGGGATGCGCGGAGGGCTAGGGATGGCTGAGAGGGGGAGCGGGGGAGACTAGCATACGGGGAACAGGGTTTTCTCTCCCTCTCTCTCCGCAAATGCGGGTCATCTCACGACCTCGAAGTATCCAGCAAATGTGGGTTCAGGTCGTCTCACGGTCTCGATGTGTAGGTGTAGGTGTAGGTGTATTCTATTCTCGAAATGGTAGTAAAACGTATCATGGATTGGGATCCTGGGTAGTATGCTACCTTAGTACAGCAAAGTTAAGACCCTCTACATAAAACTTCAATAAACGTGTGGATACAAATACCGCGGAGGTTTTTAGTTTCAAAAAACATAATACCACTCTTGAGTAGACCCGACCTAGATTCGAACCCCGGTCACCTGACAATACACTCTATTGCGAGAGTGACGCCTTGGAGCATGCGACCACCGGAGGGGATCTGAGTGGTCAGTCCTAGGTTGAATCCCTAGATCACAGGAAACAACCTAACGGAACAGGCAACTGATCTAGAAGTCCCGGGTTCAATCCTAGATCATAGGAAACAACCTAACGGAACAGGCTACTGATCTAGATGTGCTGGGTTCAATCCCCAGATCACAGGAACAGGCTACAGATCCATAGGTCCCAGGTTCAATCCTCATATCTATAATGTAGATCATAGGATAACAGTATGAAGTCTGGACCAGATTGAAGACAAGCACTCTTACAATATGAAGTAGAATCAGATTGAAGATAAGCACTCTTACAATATGAAGTAGGATCAGATTGGATACAAGCACTCTAACACTATGAAGTAAGGATAGCGGGTTCACTTCCTCTAATTAAACCTTCTCAATTCCTACGTGGGAGGACAGCCGAACCCTGATGGTCAAGATTGGGAATTAAGGATATGACATCTTAATATCTTTCTCTCTCTCAAACCCTGATGGTCAGGCTACAGTTCCATAGGTCCCTGGTTCAATCCTCATAGGAAACAGCCTAACGGAACAGGATACAGATCTAGAGGTTCAATCCCCAACAGGATACATATCTAGAGGTTCCAGGTTCAATCCTCAAAGGAAACAGCCTAATGGAACAGGATACGCTCTAAATAAATATTATCCTGCAAATGCGGGTTCACTTCCTCTAATTAAACCTTCCCAATTCCTACGTGGGAGGACAGCTGAACCCTGATGGTCAAGATATGACAAGTATTATTCACCTCTAAATAAATAGTACAGTTTTTTAAACCTAGTATATTCTTAATATCTTTCTCTCTCTCAAACCCTGATGGTCAGGCTACAGTTCCATAGGTCCCTGGTTCAATCCTCGGCACTTTCACAGGAAACAACTTAATGGAACAGGCTACTGATCTAGATGTACCGGGTTCAATCCTCGGCACTTTCACAGGAAACAACTTAACGGAACAGGCTACAGATCTAGATGTACCGAGTTCAATCTCTAGATTACAGAAAACAACTTAACGGAACAGGCTACTGATTTAGAGGTTCCCCGGAAACAACCTGGATATGACAAGTATTATTCTCCCTCTCTCTCAAAGTCTTAGTTTTTTTTCGGTACAGTATGACAACTAACAATAACTACCAGATCTACAATCATGCATCCAATACAGTATGACAACTAACAATAACTAGCAGATCTACTATCATGTATCCAATACAGTGTGACATCTAACAATAACTACAAGATCTACAATCATGCTTCCATGGAGTGTGACATCTAGCAATAGCTACAAGATCTACTATCATGTACCCCAATACAGTGTGACATATTGCAATAGCTACCAGATCTACTATCATGTATCCAATACAGTATGACAACTAACAATAACTACCAGATCTACAATCATGCATCCAATACAGTATGGTATCTAGCAATAGCTACAAGATCTACAATCATGTTTCCACTGGAGTGTGACATCTAGCAATAGCTACAAGATCTACTATCATGTACCCAATACAGTGTGACATCTAGCAATAGCTACCAGATCTACTATCATGTATCAACTGGAGTGTGACATCTAGCAATAGTTACCAGATCTACAATCATGTATCCATTACAATGTGACACCTAGTAATAACTACCAGATCTACTATCAAGTATCCAATACAGTGTGACAACTAGCAATAACTAGCAGATCTACAATCATGTATCCAATACAGTGTGACAACTAGCAATAGCTACCAGATCTTCTATCATGTATCCAATACAGTGTGACAACTAGCAATAACTATCAGATCTAAAATCATGTATCCAATACAGTATGACATCTAACAATAGCTACCAGATCTACTATCATGCATCCAATACAGTATGACATCTAGCAATAACTACCAGATCTACTTTCACGTACCCAATACAGTGTGACATATAGCAATAGCTACCAGATCTACTATCATGTATCCAATACAGTGTGACATCTAGCAATAACTACCAGATCTAAAATCATGTATCCAATACAGTGTGACATCTAACAATAACTACCAGATCTACTATCAAGTATCCAATACAGTGTGACAACTAGCAATAACTACCAGATCTACTATCATGTATCCAATACAGTGTGACATCTAACAATAGCTACCAGATCTACTATCATGCATCCAATACAGTATGACATCTAGCAATAACTAGCAGATCTACTATCATGTACCCAATACAGTGTGACATCTAGCAATAGCTACCAGATCTACTATCATGCATCCAATACAGTATGACATCTAGCAATAACTACCAGATCTACTACCAGATCTACTATCATGTATCCAATACAGTGTGACAACTAGCAATAACTACCAGATCTACAAACATGTATCCAATACAGTGTGACATCTAACAATAACTACCAGATCTACTATCATGTACCCAATACAGTGTGACATCTAGCAATAGCTACCAGATCTACTATCATGTATCAAGTGGAGTGTGACATCTAGCAATAGTTACCAGATCTACAATCATGTATCCATTACAATGTGACACCTAGTAATAACTACCAGATCTACTATCAAGTATCCAATTCAGATACGCTCATTCGTGCGGAGGGAGTAAACATTGAATTGTTTTCAGGAGGAAACGAGCTAATGGAACAGGCTACAGATCTAGATGTCCAGGGTTCAATCCCTAGATCACAGGAAACGATCTAATGGAACAGGCTATTGATCTAGAGGTCCCGAGTTCAATCCTCATATCTATAGTGTAGATCACAGGAACTAGCAATAACTACCAGATCTACTATCATGTATCCAATACAGTGTGACATCTAACAATAGCTACCAGATCTACTATCATGCATCCAATACAAAATGACATCTAGCAATAACTAGCAGATCTACTATCATGTACCCAATACAGTGTGACATCTAGCAATAGCTACCAGATCTACTATCATGCATCCAATACAGTATGACATCTAGTAATAACTACCAGATCCACTACCAGATCTACTATCATGTATCCAATACAGTGTGACAACTAGCAATAACTACCAGATCTACAAACATGTATCCAATACAGTGTGACATCTAACAATAACTACCAGATCTACTATCATGTACCCAATACAGTGTGACATCTAGCAATAGCTACTAGATCTACTATCATGTATCAAGTGGAGTGTGACATCTAGCAATAGTTACCAGATCTACAATCATGTATCCATTACAATGTGACACCTAGTAATAACTACCAGATCTACTATCAAGTATCCAATACAGATACGCTCATTCATGCGGAGGGAGTAAACATTGAATTGTTTTTCAGGAGTAAACGAGCTAATGGAACAGGCTACAGATCTAGATGTCCAGGGTTCAATCCTTGGTACTGTCGTGTAGATCACAGGAAACGATCTAATGGAACAGGCTATTGATCTAGAGGTCCCGAGTTCAATCCCTAGATCACAGGAAACAACCTAACGGGGGTTATCTCTCGCACCGGGTCTCGAACTATCCAGCAAATGTGGGTTCACTTCCCAGGATATGACAAGTATATTCTCCCTCTCACAGGTCTCGAAGTATCCAGCAAATGTGGGTTCACTTCCCAATTCCTATCTCCCTCAATCCCCGATGGTCAGGTGTGTGTTAGGATAACCGTACTTAATCAATGAATTGTTTTCAGGTTAAATGTGAATAGTTACACCCTATCTCTATCTTGAATGTGTATAGGTGTGTGTATGTGTTTTAGGATAACCGTACTTAATCAATGAATTGTTTTCAGGTTAATGAGTTTAAAAAGGAATTGTTTACTTCATTAATTAACAATACGAGGTTCGAACCTTGCTTCCCAGGATAATTGTACTCGAAACTAATATGGCTCATTCATGCGGAGGGAGTAAACATTGAATTGTTTTCAGGAACAGGCTACAGATCTAGATGTCCAGCGTTCAATCCTCGGTAAAATGTATCATGGATTGGGATCCTGGGTAGTATGCAAGGTTAGAACCCCAGGAACTCGCATTCACTTTCAGTACACCCCGGATCTCCTCTCCATCGTCATGGGGGGTGTGACCTTCAAGGGTTGTCTCTCGTACGGTCGAGTCACGGTCATTCATCATGGGGACGGGGGGCGAATCCTGGATAACTCAGCGGTAAGAGGGTTCTTCTTCATTGCGAGCAGTTTAACGGTGGTGGTCTGGCATTCCTCGGTGAGGGAAGGGTTTGTGGCGGGACTGAGGTTTGAACCCGACCGTCAGCATAGAAGTCTGACACCTTACACCTAGACCATCAGCTCGCCCTGGTAGCGCGTATGATGATGGTATTAGTTAATAATCTTTTAAAATCTTTAGGTTCGAACCAGCTTAACACTTAAGATTTAAATCAATTAGAACTTTCATCTACAATATCTAAACATCACTAGACTATTATTTATCCGTCAAAGTTTAAAGGTGGTTGCTTAGAGTTCAGTTATTTATTAGCTTAAAAAAAAAAAACCTAGGCAAAGTTCAGTCATTTATTAGCTTAGTACAGTAAAGTTCAACCATAAACATACAGACCATTAATTACATTGGCTAAATTGCTTAGTTAGTGACTGGATTACTAATAGAACTATATCAAACTAAGTAAAGTTCAGCCATTTATTAGCTTAGTACAGCAAAGTTCAACCATAAACATACAGTGCATTAATTACATTGGCTAAATTGCTTAGTTAGTGACTGGATTACTAAACATAGAACTATATCAAGTCCCTCTACATTCATCCCGACAAGCAGTAGCTTTTTTTACATCAGAGCGGTTCATATTTGAATACCGAGCAATTGTGCAATTTTTTAATTATTAGCCAAAGTTCAAAAAATCTTAATCCCCTTTAAATGAGACTGGATTATGACGGAGCTAACAATATTTTTCTAAAACACAGGCAAAGTTCAGTCATTTATCGGCTTAGTACAGCAAAGTTCGACCATAAACATACAGTGCATTAATTACATTGGCTAAATTGCTTAGTTAGTGACTGGATTACTAAACATAGAACTATATCAAGTCCCTCTACATTCATCCCGACAAGCAGTAGCTTTTTTTTACATCAGAGCGGTTCATATTTGAATACCGAGCAATTGTGCAATTTTTTAATTATTAGCCAAAGTTCAAAAAATCTTAATCCCCTTTAAATGAGACTGGATTATGACGGAGCTAACAATATTTTTCTAAAACACAGGCAAAGTTCAGTCATTTATCGGCTTAGTACAGCAAAGTTCGACCATAAACATACAGTGCATTAATTACATTGGCTAAATTGCTTAGTTAGTGACTGGATTACTAAACATAGAACTATATCAAGTCCTTCATCTGAATATTGAATTAAGCAAAGTTCAAACAATCCTCCTTAAAAACAAAGTTTGACCATTAATTACCTTAAAAACAAACAGTTACTTCATTTGAATATTGAATTAGCCAAAGTTCAAATAACCTTAATTACCCTTAAATGAGGATGTAACAAGGAGATTGGTTAAATACACTCTCTTCAACACCTCACCTAGTAGAATCGTAAAAAGTTCTGCATGTGTAGATTTAAACCATTCCTAAATCAGTTACTTCATTTGAATATTGAATTAGCCAAAGTTCAAAAAAATCTTAATCACCTTTAAAGTTCTATCATTTATCGGCTTAGTACGCTAAAGTTCGATCATAAACATACAGTCAATTAATTACATTAGCCAAAGTTCGAACGGTCTTAATCACCTTTTCATTAATTCTTTTACAAAATTCATACGTTTAAAAGTTAATTACATTGGGAATTTAGGGATTAAGCTTAAATATCTTCAGTTCGACAAGTATTAACCCTCTATCATTTATTGACTTAGCACGTCAAAGTTCAATCATTAATTACCTTAAAAAACATACAGTCCATTAATTACATTAGCCAAAGTTCAAACGATCTTAATCACCTTTTCATTAATTCTTTTACAAGATTCATACATTTAAAAAAGTTAATTACATTACGAAGTTCAACCATTAATTACCTTAAAAATTCATCTGAATATTGAATTAAGCAAAGTTCAAACAATCTTCCTTAAAAACAAAGTTTGACCATTAATTGCCTTAAAAACAAACAGTTACTTCATTTGAATATTGAATTAGCCAAAGTTCAAATAACCTTAATTACCATTAAATGAGGATGTAACAAGGAGATTGGTTAAATACACTCTCTTCAACTCCTCACCTAGTAGAATCGTAAAAGTTCTGCATGTGTAGATTTAAACCATTCCTAAATCAGTTACTTCATTTGAATATTGAATTAGCCAAAGTTCAAAAAATCTTAATCACCTTTAAATGAGACTGGATTATGACGGAGCTAACAATATTTTTTTCTAAAACACAAGCAAAGTTCTATCATTTATTGGCTTAGTACGTCAAAGTTCAATCATTAATTACCTTAAAAAACATACAGTCCATTAATTACATTAGTCAAAGTTCAAACGATCTTAATAACCTTTTCATTAATTCTTTTACAAGATTCATACATTTAAAAAAGTTAATTACATTACGAAGTTCAACCAAACACAGGCAAAGTTCTATCATTTATTGGCTTAGTACGTCAAAGTTCGATCATTAATTACCTTAAAAAACATACAGTCCATTAATTACATTAGCCAAAGTTCGAACGGTCTTAATCACCCTTTCATTAATTCTTTTACAAGATTCATACATTTAAAAGTTAATTACATTACGAAGTTCAACCATTAATTACCTTAAAATTCATCTGAATATTGAATTAAGCAAAGTTCAAACAATCTTCCTTAAATAATAATGGGTGGCGGAGGAGAAGAAGAAAAGCGGGCTCTTTTAGCTGGAGGTTCTGCCATTTAGCCTCCTCTTCATTCAGCTACAATCCCCTCCAAGATAGCGTCAAGTGGGCTCGAGACGGCTGTAAACAAACAGGAACGACTATGATGTGTGTAAGTGCATAAGACAGACTCCTTACCCCCCTAGACCATCAGACTACCTAGCTGCTTCAGCCCCCCGCCTGTTCTGAAGAGTCTGGAGGGTCAAGGTTCGACTCTCACCCAGGATGGTTTTAACCTAATGGTTTTTCTAGTCTCTCTAACCACGCAAATTTGTTCACATTTCCTCTAAAAATATAACCTTATTAATCCCTAAACAGTATTACTATGTAAGTGTATAACCAGAACGGCTAGTATGGAAGATTTCTACGAAAGCTGTTTGTGATATTTTTTTTAGTTTACTGTAAATACAGAAAGGTTTAAATATTTCTTTTTTGTTGCTGGAGATTGTCATCCCTCGCTCCCTTCTGTTAAAAGAAGGAAGAGAAGAAAAGAAGGTAACAAAAAAGTGTGTTTACACTCGTGTTAAATTCTCGATATTCCTTTAAAGCATTATTAACCATGACGAAAATGTACTTAAACTATTCACATTTAACCTGAAAACAATTCAATGATTATTGACTTAGGTCTTACGAGGAATAGATTAAACACAATTATCCTAGGAAGTGAGGTTTGAACCTTGTATTGTTAGTTAATGATGTAAACAATTCATTCGTTGATTATTGAACCCAGGACCTCTAGGTTTACCAGGTTTATTATTGAGTGTCAATTGAAGGGGTGCTGTTGTCCCGGTTCACCGTAAATGTAACCATCAAGGCCTAATTAAGATCATATTTTTTTAGGTCTGATTAGGCCTATTCGCGTAATTCATGTTGAATAAGTAACTTATATTTAGTGTCACTTTTAATAAATAATCTTGAGCAATTGAGTAATTGATATATTACTCCAATTTAGTTAATTAACCCTAAGAATCATCGCAAGTTAATTGTTTAATTTTTTTAGGTCTGATTAGGTCTATTAGCATAATTCATGTTGAATAAGTAACTTATATTTAGCGTCACTTTTAACCCTAAGAATCATCGCAAGTTAATTGTTTATTTTTTAGGTCTGATTAGGCCTATTCGCATAATTCATGTTGAATAAGTAACTTATATTTAGTGTCACTTTTAATAAATAATCGTGAGCAATCGAGTAATTGATATATTACTCCGATTTAGTTAATTAACCCTAAGAATCATCGCAAGTTAATTGTTTAATTTTTTTAGGTCTGACTAGGCCTATTTTCATAATTCATGTTGAAGTAAACAATTATTTTAAACTCATTCAAAGATTATTGACTTAGATTAAGTTCAGTTACCCTAACACACACACACACACACACAACACGTATTGTTAGTTAATGATGTAAACAATTAAGTTCAGTTATCCTAAGCACACACGCACATATTGTTAGTTAATGATGTAAACAATTCAACGATTATTGCTAGTTAATGATGTAAACAATTCTTTTTTTAAACTCATTAACACACACTCGCACACGCACACGAGCCTGATGTAAACAATTAGGTTCAGTTACCCTAACACACACACACTTACCTTCAAAGTTCAGAATGGCTGTTTTGGTGGCGGTAGAGAGACCTTTGTAGACAAGTAGCAGACCCGCTTTCGAGATATCCTCTATCTGAAGATCGGTGAGGGTCGAAAATCTTCGCGGCAGCCAAACTTGATACTTGGCTTCGAGTACAGTAAGTATACGACGACCGAATCGCGTATTTACCGATTTTATTGAAGAAATACGGTACGCGTGACCTATCTCCAAGTCAGTCAATTTACGTGGAAGTATCTCATTACTTCCCACCTCCGTCAAAAATGCGGCCACAAATTCTGACGCCATGGCTACCCGGGATGAATGCAGATGAGCCCGCCTAGAAGTTCAGATCTATATATATTGTTCATCTCACGCAGATGTTCTCGTGTGAAGCGGGAGGGGAGGAGGAAGCTTATAATCAAGATTCTCTACCCAACCCTCCTGCAGGGTCATAGCCTCTCCGCGCGCTCCGGTGATTAGAATCAGAGGTATTCTTAAATAACTCCAGCCTAGCATGAAGAGACACCATTCTCAATCATGGGTCAGGTGATGAGGAAAAAAGATCAAGGGGTTCACGATGATATAATTCAGGAGCTGATCCCTCCCCTCCCACGAAGACTCGTGCAGGACAACGGTAATAAAGGGTAGACCTACCATTTACCGCCCCCATCTCTATGATAATGTGCTAAGGGAAGCTAGCAGGTGTAGGTGAACCGGGATGTACGCCTCCCAGAGAGAGAAACTCTCCGACCCCTGGGGAGAGAGAGAGAGAGAATCGTCCGAAGACCTCCTACAAAGTACACAGATCTAGACCCTCAAGAAATTTATGTTCTAATACCTTGACTGTTATGATAATGTACGGCTCTTTAAAGAGCAGCTGTGCACCGCAGTCACTAGGTCAAGCTCCCCGCGATACACTTTACCGTGTGGGACACCTTATAACCCTATCCATGGGGTTTAAACGCTACGTCACGATGCAAGAGATAACCCCTCCACCCGGGTGTTCCATACCGGGAGAGAGAGAGAGAGGGAGAATAATACTTGTCATATCCAGGTTGTTTCCTGTGATCTAGGGATTGAACCCGGGACCTCTAGATCTGTAGCCTGTTCCGTTAGGTTGTTTCCTGTGAACCCGGGAGCTCTAGATCTGTAGCCTGTTCCGTTAGGTTGTTTCCTGTGAACTCGGGACCTCTAGATCAATAGCCTGTTCCATTAGATCGTTTCCTGCGATCTAGGGATTGAACCCTGGACATCTAGATCTGTAGCCTGTTCCTGAAAACAATTCAATGTTTACTCCCTCCGCATGAATGAGCCATATTAGTTTCGAGTACAATTATCCTGGGAAGCAAGGTTCGAACCTCGTATTGTTAATTAATGAAGTAAACTCATTTCACATTTAACCTGAAAACAATTCATTGATTAAGTACGGTTATCCTAAAACACACACACACCTATACACATTCAAGATAGAGATATGGTGTAACTATTCACATTTAACCTGAAAACAATTCATTGATTAAGTTCGATTATCCTAACACACCTGACCATCGGAGGATTGAGGGAGATAGGAATTGGGAAGTGAACCCACATTTGCTGGATACTTCGAGACCTGTGAGAGGGAGAATATACTTGTCATATCTGGAAATAATATTTTTTGAACTTTCCAGACTTCATACTGTTAGAGTGCCTGTCTTCAATCTGGTCCAGACTTCATACTGTTAGAGTGCTTGTCTCTAATCTGTTCCTACTTCATACTGTTAGAGTGCCTGTCTCTAATCTGATCCTGCTTCATATTGTAAGAGTGCTTGTCTCCAATCTGATTCTACTTCATACTGTTAGAGTGCTTGTCTCCAAACTGATCCTACTTCATATTGTTAGAGTGCTTATCTTCAATCTGATTCTAATTCATACTGTTAGAGTGCTTGTCTCCAATCTGTTCCTACTTCATACTGTTAGAGTGCTTATCTTCAATCTGATTCTACTTCATACTGTTAGAGTGCTTGTCTCCAATCCGATTTTACTTCATACTGTTATAGTGCTTGTCTCCAATCTGTTCCTACTTCATATTGTTAGAGTGCTTTTCTTCAATCTGATTCTAATTCATACTGTTAGAGTGCTTGTCTCCAATCTGATCCTACTTCATATTGTTAGAGTGCTTGTCTCCAATCTGATTCTACTTCATAGTGTTAGAGTGTTTGTCTCCAATCTGTTCCTACATCATATTGTTAGAGTGCTTGTCTCCAATCTGATTCTACTTCATACTGTTAGAGTGCTTGTATCCAATCTGATCCTACTTCATATTGTTAGAGTGCTTATCTTCAATCTGATTCTAATTCATACTGTTAGAGTGCTTGTATCCAATCTGATTCTACTTCATATTGTAAGAGTGCTTATCTTCAATCTGATTCTACTTCATAGTGTTAGAGTGCTTGTATCCAATCTGATCCTACTTCATATTGTAAGAGTGCTTATCTTTAATCTGATTCTACTTCATAGTGTTAGAGTGCTTGTATCCAATCTGTTCCTACATCATATTGATAGATGCTTATCTTCAATCTGATTCTACTTCATAGTGTTAGAGTGCTTGTATCCAATCTGATCTACTTCATATTGTTAGAGTGCTTATCTTCAATCTGATTCTACTTCATACTGTTAGAGTGCTTGTCTCAATCTGTCCAGACTTCATATGTTAGAGTGCTTGTCTCCAATCTGTTCCTACTTCATATTGTAAGAGTGCTTGTCTCCAATCTGATTCTACTTCATACTGTTAGAGTGCTTGTCTCCAATCTGTTCCTACTTCATATTGTTAGAGTGCTTATCTTCAATCTGATTCTAATTCATACTGTTAGAGTGCTTGTCTCCAATCTGATCCTACTTCATATTGTAGAGTGCTTATCTTCAATCTGGTCCACTTCATACTGTTAGAGTGCTTGTACCAATCTGATCTACTTCTTATTGATAGAGTGCTTATCTTCAATCTGATCTACTTCATATTGTAGAGTGCTTGTATCAATCTGATCCTACTTCATATTGTAAGAGTGCTTTCTTCAATCTGATTCTACTTCATACTTTAGAGTGCTTGTCTCAATCTGTCAAGACTTCTACTGTTAGAGTGCTGTCTTCAATCTGGTCAATTCATACTGTTAGAGTGCTTGTCTCAATCTGCTCCAACTTCATATGTTAGTGTTGTTTCAATTGGTCCGACTTCTACTGTTAGAGTGCTTGTTCCAATCTGTCCACTTCATATGTTAGAGTGCTTGTTCCAATCTGACCTACTTCATATTGTTAGAGTGCTTGTCTCCAATCTGATCTACTTCATATGTTAGAGTGCTTTCTAATCTGATTCTAATTCATTGTAGAGTGCTTTATCCAATCTGATCCTACTTCATATTGTAAGAGTGTTGTATCCAATCTGATTCTACTTCATATTGTAAGAGTGCTTGTCTCCAATCTGATTCTACTTCATATGTTAGAGTGCTTGTCTCCAATCTGTTCTACTTCTTATTGTAGAGTGCTTATCTTCAATCTGATTCTAATTCATATGTTAGAGTGCTTGTCTCCAATCTGTTCTACTTCATACTGTTAGAGTGTTATCTTCATCTGATTTACTTCATACTGTTAGAGTGCTTGTCTCCAATCGATTTTACTTCATACTGTTAAGTGCTTGTCTCCAATCTTATCCTACTTCATATTGTTAGAGTGCTTATCTCCAATCTGATTCTATTCATACTGTTAGAGTGCTTATCTTCATCTGATTTACTTCATATGTTAGAGTGCTTATCTTCAATCTGATTCTACTTCATACTGTTAGAGTGCTTGTCTCCAATCTGTTCCTACTTCATATTGTTAGAGTGCTTTTTCAATCTGGTCCAGACTTCATAATGTTAGAGTGCTTATCTTAATCTGATCCTACTTCATACTGTTAGAGTGCTTGTCTCCAATCTGATCCTACTTCATATTGTTAGAGTGCTTGTCTCCAATCTGGTCCAGACTTCATACTGTTAGAGTGCTTGTCTTCAATCTGGTCCAACTTCATACTGTTAGAGTGCTTGTCTCTAATCTGATCCTACTTCATATGTTAGAGTGCTTGTCTCCAATCTGATTCTACTTCATACTGTTAGAGTGCTTGTCTCAATCTGTTCTACTTCATAGTGTTAGAGTGCTTATCTTCAATCTGATTCTAATTCATACTGTTAGAGTGCTTGATCCAATCTGATTCTATTCATATTGTAAGAGTGCTTATCTTCAATCTGTTCTACTTCATAGTGTTAGAGTGCTTGTATCCAATCCGATCTACTTATATTGAGAGTGTTTCATTATCTGATTTCTTATATGTTAGAGTGCTTGTATCCAATCTTTCTACTCATATTGATAGAATGCTATCTTCATTGATTCTATTCATATGTTAGAGTGCTTTATCATCTGATCCTACTTCATATTGTTAGAGTGTTATCTTAATCTGATTCTACTTCATACTGTTAGAGTGCTTGTTCCAATTGGTCCAGACTTCATATTGTTAGAGTCTTGTCTCATCTGTTCCTACTTATATTGTAAGAGTGTTTCTCCAATCTATTACTTCAACTGTTAGAGTTTCTCCACTTTCACTTCATATTTAGAGTGCTTACTTAATCGATTCTATTATGTTAGAGTGCTTGTTCCATTGTCCACTTCATTGAGATGTTTCCATCTGTCACTTATTGTTAGAGTGTTCATCTGATCTATTCTTTGTAGAGTGCTTATCTTCAATCTGATTACTTCATATGTTAGAGTGCTTGTTCCAATCTGGTCCGACTTCATATTTTTAGAGTGCTTTCTCCAATCTGTTCTACTTCATATTGTAGAGTGCTTGTCTCAATCTGTTCAACTTCATACTGTTAGAGTGCTGTCTCATCTGTCAAACTTCATATTGTTAGAGTGCTTTCTTCAATTGTCAACTTCATACTGTTAGGTGTTGTTCCAATCTGATCCTACTTCATATGTAGAGTGCTTGTCTCAATCTGGTCCAGACTTCATACTGTTAGAGTGCTTGTTCCAATCTGATCCTACTTCTATTGTAGAGTGCTTGTCTCAATCTGATCTACTTCATTGTATCTTATTCAATTGTAAGAGTGGCTTTATCCAATCTGATCCTACTTCATATTGTAAGAGTGCTTATCTCAATCTGATTCTACTTCATATATTAGAGTGCTTGTCTTCAATCTGTCGACTTCATACTGTTAGAGTGCCTGTCTTCAATCTGTCAACTTCTTATGTAGAGTGCTTGTCTTCAATCTGCTCCAATTCATACTGTATAGTGTTGTTCAATCTGGTCCACTTCTAACTGTTAGAGTGCTTTCTCAATCTGTCACTTCATACTGTTAGAGTGCTTGTCTCCAATCGATACTTCATATTGTTAGAGTGCTTGTCTCCAATCTATCCTACTTCATATTGTTAGAGTGCTTATCTCAATCTGATTCTAATTCATACTGTTAGAGTGCTTTTACCAATCTGATCCTACTTCATATTGTAGAGTGCTTGATCCAATCTGATTCTACTTCATATTGTAAGAGTGCTTGTCTCCAATCTGTTCTACTTCATATGTTAGAGTGCTTGTCTCCAATCTGTCCACTTCTTATGATAGAGTGCTTATCTTCAATCTGATTCTAATTCATACTGTTAGAGTGCTTGTCTCCAATCTGTTCCTACTTCATATGTTAGAGTGCTTTCTCAATCTGTCACTTCATACTGTTAGAGTGCTTGTCTCAATCTCGACTTCATACTGTTAGAGTGCTTGTCTCAATCTATCCTACTTCATACTGTTAGAGTGCTTATTCCAATCTATTCTAATTCATATGTTAGAGTGCTTATCTTCAATCTGATTCTACTTCATATTGTTAGAGTGCTTATCTTCAATCTGATTCTACTTCATATGTTAGAGTGCTTGTATCCAATCTGATCCTACTTCATATTGTTAGAGTGCTTATCTTCTACTTCAGTACTTATCATAATTTAGATGCTTATCTTAATCTGATCTACTTCATATGTTAGAGTGCTTGTTCCAATCTGATCCTACTCATATTGTTAGAGTGCTTTCTTCAATCTGTCCACTTCATACTGTTAGAGTGCTTGTCTCAATCTGGTCCAGACTTCATACTGTTAGAGTGCTTGTCTCAATCTGTCTACTTCATATGTTAGAGTGCTTGTCTCCAATCTGATTCTACTTCATACTGTTAGAGTGCTTGTCTCCAATCTGTTCCTACTTCATATTGTTAGGTGCTTATCTTCAATTGATTCTATTCATATGTAGAGTGCTTTATCCAATTGTTCTACTTCATATTGAGTGCTTATCCAATCTGATCTACTTCTATTTAGAGTGCTTATCCAATCGATCCTACTTCATATTGTAAGAGTGCTTTCATTACTGATCTACTTCATATGTTAGAGTGCTTTATCAATCTGTTCCTTCATATGATAGATGCTTATCTCAATCTGATCTACTTCATATGTTAGAGTGCTTGTTCAATCTGATCTACTTCATATTGTTAGAGTGCTTATCTTCAATCTGATTCTACTTCATACTGTTAGAGTGCTTGTCTCCAATCTGGTCCAGACTTCATACTGTTAGAGTGCTTGTCTCCAATCTGTTCCTACTTCATATTGTAAGAGTGCTTGTCTCCAATCTGATTCTACTTCATACTGTTAGAGTGCTTGTCTCCAATCTGTTCCTACTTCATATTGTTAGAGTGCTTATCTTCAATCTGATCCTACTTCATATTGTAAGAGTGCTTATCTTCAATATGGTCCAGACTTCATACTGTTAGAGTGCTTGTACCCAATCTGATCCTACTTCTTATTGATAGAGTGCTTATCTTCAATCTGATCCTACTTCATATTGTAAGAGTGCTTGTATCCAAACTGATCCTACTTCATATTGTTAGAGTGCTTATCTTCAATCTGATTCTACTTCATACTGTTAGAGTGCTTATCTTCAATCTGGTCCAGACTTCATACTGTTAGAGTGCTTGTCTCCAATCTGATTCTACTTCATATTGTTAGAGTGCTTGTCTTCAATCTGCTCCAGACTTCATACTGCTATAGTGATTGTCTTCAATCTGGTCCAGACTTCTTACTGTTAGAGTGCTTGTCTCCAATCTGGTCCAGACTTCATACTGTTAGAGTGCTTGTCTCCAATCTGATTCTACTTCATACTGTTAGAGTGCTTGTCTCCAATCTGTTCCTACTTCATATTGTTAGAGTGCTTATCTTCAATCTGATTCTACTTCATACTGTTAGAGTGCTTGTCTCCAATCTGATCCTACTTCATATTGTTAGAGTGCTTATCTTCAATCTGATTCTACTTCATACTGTTAGAGTGCTTATCTTCAATCTGATTCTACTTCATACTGTTAGAGTGCTTGTCTCCAATCTGTTCCTACTTCATATTGTTAGGTGTGCTTGTATCCAATCTGATCCTACTTCATACTGTTAGAGTGCTTATCTTCAATCTGATTCTACTTCATATTGTTAGAGTGCGTATCTTCAATCTGTTCCTACTTCATATTGTTAGAGAATTAGCTTTAAATGAGGATGTAACAAGGAGATTGGTTAAATACACCCTCTTCAACTCCTCACCTAGTAGAATCGTAAAAGTTCTGCATGTGTAGATTTAAACCATTCCTAAATCTGTTACTTCATTTGAATATTGAATTAGCCAATAGGGTGTAATGAGTTGAGCTGGATAGAACTAGCTCAAGATAGGGTTAGGGATGTAATGAGTTGGACTGGATAGAACTATCTCAAGATAAGGATAAAGTGTAATGAGGTGGACTGGATAGAACTAGCTCAAGATAGAGCTAGGGTGTAATGATGTGGACTGGATAGAACTACCTCAAGATAGAGATAGGGTGTAACTATTCACATTTAACCTGAAAACAAGATTAGACCTATTCACGTAATTCATGTTGAATAAGTAACTTATATTTAGTATCACTTTTAATAAATAATCTCGAGCAATTGAGTAATTGATATTTCAAAAAAACTATTCACATTTAACCTGAAAACAATTCAATGTTTATTGACTTAGATTAAGTACGGCTATCCTAACACACACGCACACACGCACGTATTGTTAGTTAAAACTCATTCAAAGATTATTGATTTAGATTAAGTTCAGTTACCCTAACACATACTCACTCACTCACACACGCACACGACCCTGAAGTAAACAATTCTTTTAAACTCTTTCAATGATTATTGACTTAGAAGGGACCCCAGTCCCATGAACAAGCATACTACCCTCGGTTGGGTGTACTGAATTTGGTTTTCACGTGAATGCGGGTATAGCAGGGATTCTAACCCCAACCTCCGAATGTAGAGGGTCTTAAGCTAATAAATGACTGAACTTTGTGTTGTTTTTTTAAGCTGTCAGCATACTACCCAGGATCCCAATCCATGATACATTTTACTACCATTTCGAGAATAGAATACACATACACATACACCTACACCTACGCATACACCTAC
Organism: Timema cristinae; assembly: GCA_039000515.1. NCBI lineage: Eukaryota > Metazoa > Arthropoda > Insecta > Phasmatodea > Timematidae > Timema > Timema cristinae. The sequence continues at coordinate 5,821,465 of JBCFYV010003508.1, read as the reverse complement.
ACCTACACATACACATACGCATACACATACGCACATACACACGAGGTGAATAATACTTGTCATATCTTGACCGTCAGGGTTTGAGGGAGATAGGAATTGGGAGGTGAAGCCGCCTTAGAGTGCTTGCATCCAATCTGACCCTACTTTATATTGTAAGAGTGCTTATCTTCAATCTGATTCTACTTCATATTGTAAGAGTGTTTGTCTTCAATCTGGTCCAGACTTCATACTGTTATCCTATGATCTACATTATAGATATGAGGATTGAACCTGGGACCTATGGATCTGTAGCCCGTCCCATTAGGTTGTTTCCTGTGATCTACATTATAGATATGAGGATTGAACCTAGGACCTATGGATCTGTAGCCTGTTCCATTAGGTTGTTTCCTATGATCTACATTATAGATATGAGGATTGAACCCGGGACGTCTAGATCTGTAGCCTGTTCCATTAGGTTGTTTTCTGTGATCTAGGGATTGAACCCGGGACATCTAGATCAGTAGCCTGTTCCATTAGTTTGTTTCCTGTGATCTACATTATAGATATGAGGATTGAACCTAGGACCTATGGATCTGTAGCCTGTTCCATTAGGTTGTTTCCTGTGATCTAGGGATTGAACCTAGGACCTCTAGATCAGTAGCCTGTTCCATTAGGTTGTTTCCTGTGATCTAGGGATTGAACCCGGGACGTCTAGATCAGTTGCCTGTTCCATTAGGTTGTTTCCTATGATCTAGGGATTGAACCCGGGACATCTAGATCTGTAGCCTGTTCCATTAGGTTGTTTCCTGTGATCTACATTATAGATATGAGGATTGAACCTAGGACCTATGGATCTGTAGCCTGTTCCATTAGGTTGTTTCCTGTGATCTAGGGATTGAACCTAGGACCTCTAGATCAGTTGCCTGTTCCGTTAGGTTGTTTCCTGTGATCTAGGGATTGAACCTAGGACCTATGGATCTGTAGCCTGTTCCATTAGGTTGTTTCCTATGATCTAGGGATTGAACCCGGGACATCTAGATCAGTAGCCTGTTCCATTAGGTTGTTTCCTATGATCTAGGGATTGAACCCGGGACATCTAGATCAGTAGCCTGTTCCATTAGGTTGTTTCCTGTGATCTACATTATAGATATGAGGATTGAACCTAGGACCTATGGATCTGTAGCCTGTTCCATTAGGTTGTTTCCTATGATCTAGGGATTGAACCCGGGACATCTAGATCAGTAGCCTGTTCCATTAGGTTGTTTCCTATGATCTAGGGATTGAACCCGGGACGTCTAGATCAGTAGCCTGTTCCATTAGGTTGTTTCCTATGATCTAGGGATTGAACCTAGGACCTCTAGATCAGTAGCCTGTTCCATTAGGTTGTTTCCTATGATCTAGGGATTGAACCCGGGACATCTAGATCAGTAGCCTGTTCCATTAGGTTGTTTCCTGTGATCTACATTATAGATATGAGGATTGAACCTAGGACCTATCATTTGCGTGGAGGTAGAGTGGATCCGCCTGGGAATGAACCCGCATTTGCTGGATACTTCAAGACCGCGAGACGTCCTGAACCCGCATTTGCGGAGAGAGAGAGAGAGGGAGAGAAAACCCTGCCCCCCGTATGCTAGTCTCCCCCACCCCCCTCTCAGCCATCCCTAGCCCTGCAGGGGCTTGCATCCCAGTCGTGACCTCTGCCCCCTCCCCCTCCACCCAAGTCCTCCAACCCTCTCAGAAACACACCATCATGTCTCTCTGACATCACCCCCACCTCCCCCTGCCATCTCAGGATCACATCGAGGGCTCCAACCCTCCACATCCTCCTCCCACATGTCATCCTGTCATCTCAGAATCCATAAAAAACAGGATTAATGCCTGTGCCCCCGTATAGCACAATCCCCCTTACTGGGGTTGCTTTTTTTTTTTTTTTAGCTACATGTATAATTTTTTCCCTACCCCTTAGGGGAACAGCTTGATTAATTATATATTTATGTGTGTGGGTGTGTGTGCGTGAGTTTTTTAGTTAGTTAAAGGGCTCATCAGTGATGTAGGCTTGGAGTGATGACTGATGAGACTAGTGATATATAATGATTTAAAGAGCGACGCAAGGAGAAGCTTGAGGGGCACGCCAAATATTGGCTATTAATTTAAAGGGGGGGGGGGTACTTTGTTAAATACGAATGTCTAAATCAAGCTAGTTCAAGCCATGCTATGAGCTCACTTCACTGCTCTATTGGAGGATATTGAAAGAACAGGTAAGGAATGTAAGCAGGGCAAATAACTTTGAAACGTTTACATCTGTCTATGGTCGTCACTGACAATATTCAAACAACAAACACAATAACTCCCCCCCCCCCCCTGGTAACCATAATGTGGCTGGGGTTTCTTAGCACCGCGTCTTATGTACTAACTATACTAATAGGTTAGGTATTAGGAAGGTTGAATTTAGAGGAAGTCTACCCGCATTTGCGTGGAGCTAGAGTAGAAAATCATTTATGAAAAACCGTTCTCAGTACACCTGACCGGGATCGAACCCCGATCTCCTGTCTCCGGCAGTCTAGTCTATGGTGAGAGTAGCGCCTTAGACCATGGAGCCACCGAATCTAGTAAATAATGTACACATCTTCATATGAAGGAACATTAGTATAAACAACTAATTGATAGTGATACTAACTCGCACTCGTGAGCACGTGGGAAAAGGCGTTGTTCTCATCTAGTCGGATTTTCTGGACGTAATTTGGAGCACTGAGATGTTTTCCCCTAAATTATCTACACTCCCTTCGTGAAAATGCGGCTACATATCAATAAGTTATAGTTTTACTATCCCTACACTATTGACGTAAATAGGATAATGGTCTCCATGGGTTGGTAAAAACAAAGTAATTTGACTTGTATAAAATATTTCGCCTACCGGAGCGTGAGGTCCTGGAATCCGGCGCCATCCAAATGGTTTGTTATTTCAAAATATCTTATTACTCTATATTCCATAGTAGAATAATGCGAGGTTAGATTACAGAAGAAGGGAACCTAAAAACTTACATTTTTTAGGATTATAACATTTATAAATATATGCTACTGAAAATGTGAATTGTGTTCATTTTCGACGACCTCTCACGTGAAATTTTGCAGCTATGAAATCAAAGAAAATTATAGTACATATAGATCTAGTTTTCCTTGAACATAAAGTAATAAACTTTTAGTCAGGTCGTGTCGGAACATTGAAAGATAATTGATAATTGTTTTAGTGGTTTGGAAGCTTCATAACTTCCATTCTCATAAGAAATATTGCAGTGTGAGGGTATTTCCCTTCAAGCAGGGTACACATAGTATCTTTATCTTATATTTTGGGTGGGTTCAAATCACTTGGCCATCAATCAGAATTCATCTGTGCATGCTCCACTGAATAAGCTAGCTGTATAGCCTATTATTACCATAAAAAGGGAAATCTTAATTGCACCAGCATTCTTCAGAAGGAGCAACATGGTAACCCTCTTCATTGGTCGCGTGATCTAACACACTACTGTCGCAATAGACTAGACTACCGTTGAGGGGATCGAGGTTCGAATATTTGTCAGGTGTACTGAGAGTTGTTTTTCCTAAATATTTTTCCACTCTTTCTCCCCCTGCAAATGTGGGTACACTTAATCTAAATAGCCTTCCTAATCCCTAGAACCATCAGACCTATCTTCCATCCACCCCTATTGAATCAGGCTGGGGATCGAACTCCCGAGGCATGCTAGCGAACATCCAACCACGCCGGTCGCAAGAATCACAGAGGATGGAGTTATTTTCGACTGTTTTCTCGCCATGCACCAACAGAACCGGCCGTGACTCCTGTACGTGCAGGGGGTATGGTGGAAGGTTCTTCTCAAGTCACGTGACGGTTCTCCCTTCCCTCTTCTCTTCATTCTCAGCAGGAAATCCAAAGGTGTGAAAGATTTTTAACGTCGAGTCGGCTTCGTTTATTTAGGACACTCTTTGGGTGTTTGGTTCTTCATGCTTGTTCAACCTTAGGTCTTATTCTCGGGTAATGTGTCCTCCAAATGTTCTATAATCGTGTGCTTGTCCATACATAGGTCTTATTCTCGGCTAATGTGTCCTCCAAAGGTTCTATTATTATTATTATTATTAGCACCGCGTCTTACTACCCGTTCGGGTTATACGCACTTACGCTAATGTGTAATGGTAGGGTGATTGTGAGATGAAATGAAGGACCTACAGTTTAACGTGGAATCCGAACCACGGTGGAGACCTGGCATTCCTAACATTTCCAAATGTTCTATATTCATGTGATTGTCCATCTATAGGTCTTATTCTCGGCTAATGTGTCCTCCAAATGTTCTATATTCATGTGATTGTCCATCTATAGGCCTTATTCTCGGGTAATGTGTCCTCCAAATGTTCAATATTCATGTGATTGTCCATATATAGGCCTTATTCTCAGATAGTGTGCTTTCCATATGTTCTCTATTATTGTGCTTGCTCTTCCAAATAACCCATCTTCGTGTGCCTGGTCATTCAAATGTCCTAGTATCCTATTATCATGTTCTTGGTCACCAAAATACTCTATCCGAGGGTTTTTAATCATAGTGTCCTATTATCAAGGAATTGATCATTCATTTGTGCTATTATTGAGGGATTTATAATTCAAGTGTCTTATTGTTTGAGTGCTTTACGCCTGCTAATATAATCTAAAATGTTATTTATATTCTAAATACACTTGTCTGGTTGGATTTAATCCGACATTCTCCAACAATTGGTGCAACTGTCCCAGGAGTTGCTGATACGTGGCTGTAGGCTGTAGATGTATGTACACACTCCTGGCTGGATCGGGGGATCGGGTTCCAGCCTAGACGGCTGCATCCATCGTAGATCTTTCCGAAAAGGACATTTCGTCCTCTAGATAAAAGCTTATGATTTAGATCCTTGAAATTCGTTCTCATCCTTTTCTCTTGTATTAGTTAGCAATGTAAACTTGACAGTCGCCGGTCGGGTTTCTTATCGTTCGGCGGCCCGTTGTTTACCTTTTCGTCTGGAGCTATTCCGGCACGGAGTCGAAGGTCGCCTGTAGTTTCCTCATGACCTTCTGGACCTTAGTTTGAGGTACCATGTGGGCGTGGGGTAGTCGGCCCACTCGGGGGTCTCGATGGCTGGCGAAGGGGGTGGAGGTAGGGGAGAAGGAGTAAGGGCGGGGCGGTGTGGCGAGGGGTCTCAGGTGGTACCCGGTGGGACTGAGTGGGGAGATTGGGGTTGGGGGAGCACGTACGGTGGGTGAGTCGCGGGAGTATGGGGAAAGGTAGGCGGGGGGATGAGTGGGTGAGCGGGGAGGAGTGTTGTGTGGTGATCCCGGGAATCGGGTGGCCGGTGTGCCGTCTTGGTAGTTGGTTGGTCCTTGTGTGGAGTATCCCGTCCGCGAGGTGCTGGGCCCCAGCTGGGCAGGGTTGGCGTTGCTGGACCGGTTTTGCGCGTTGTGCTGCCTTGTCTGCTGGGCCTTTCCGGCGCGATTCGTATATCCCATGTCGTTCCCGCGATGGTTACCCGGGTACTGCCGGAGGCATTGGTGATAAGGGCGAGAAAGGGGGGGGGGGAGAATGCTCGGTGATAAAGGGAATGGTCGAGTGGATGGTTAGGTGGTGGTAGAGGGAGGGAAAGAGACCGGGTTGGTGGAAGAGGGGTTGAAAGAAGAGAGAGAAGGCAGGGGGAAAGAGGGAGAGAGAGACTGGGTCGTAGGAAGGAAGGGGGGGGAGACCTCGGCACTCAAGATGGCGCGGCGAGGTTGGAGGGGGGGGAAGACCTCGGCACTCAAGATGGCGCGGTGAGGTTGGAAGAGGGGGGAGACCTCGGCACTCAAGATGGCGCGGTGAGGTTGGAAAGGAGGGGGAGACCTCGGCACTCAAATGGCGCGGTGAGGTTGAAAAGGGGGGGGAGACCTCGGCACTCAAGATGGCGCGGTGAGGTTGGAAGGGGGGGAAGACCTCGGCACTCAAGATGGCGCGGTGAGGTTGAAAGGGGGGAGACCTCGGCACTCAAGATGGCGCGGTGAGGTTGGAAGGGGGGGAGACCTCGGCACTCAAGATGGCGCGGTGAGGTTGGAAGGGGGGGGAGACCTCGGCACTCAAGATGGCGCGGTGAGGTTGGAAGGGGGGGAGACCTCGGCACTCAAGATGGCGCGGTGAGGCAGGGAGAGGCAAGGAGGAGGGATGACGGGGGAACTTGCAGTTGACGGTTCATACTCGTATATACTTGAATATTCGTTTATTACCATTAGCGAGGTAACTACAAAGAAGCACTAACCGTGCTGGCCCGGCCTTACCACCGGTACTGATGATCTGGGTTGGGAGCCAGCCGCTTTTATTCCCCAGACCGCCCGTCAAACAGGGGTGGAGGGGTCGCTGGCGCTGCGCGCGCATCCCTTCTCCTGTTGCAGCGTTGGACGGCAGGGGTAGTGTGTGCAAGAGCGTCCTAACTTTGAAATGTAGCGGGTCCGTGCAAGGACCGGCTATGTTTGAGGTGGTTGGGGTATAACAAACTGTCTATAGCAACTATAGCACTTGAAAAAATGTTTGCTACCTTTAATATATATAGGCTGTATACACAATAATAGTGGGCCTATATTTTCTTAAGCATTGATTGAAATGAAACCATCTCCTAAACTTATAACCACCCGGCTTCCACATCTTCTCTGTAACGATCTGGCCCACGTCAATATAATTTAATTTATTATAAACACTTACTAAGGTCACTATCTACTTATAGCGGCCAATCCACGTACGAGCCTGTCTCGGCTTCCAATCACCTAAGCTCGTACGTGGGTGTGGTGTCACGAGCCGGGCTCTTGTGTCCACACTGCAGAGACCCTGTCGGCTTCCGTGTTCAAATCGTTCATGAGCCCTGAATTTCTGACAAAGCTTTTAGAGGAGTAGCGTCCATTGCCGGCTCTGTGGAAAATTCTTAGCACAGATCATAGTAATAGAGGAACCACTCGTGCAGTTCACGCGAGAGAAACTCCCGGGTGCTGACTTGAAGTTTGTTTTAAAAAATAGACAATATCCAGGAATTGTTCGGGAAATATATATTTTTAATTTAGTACCGTGTCTTACTAACCGTTTGGGTTGTACGACTAAATACTAATTACGCTAATGGATTAGTAATTGACAAGGTTGAATTTATAGGAAGGGAACCCGCATTTGCTTGGAGGGTGAGTGGAAAACCATTTAAGAAAACCACTCCCAGCTCAGCCGACAAAGATTCGAACCCCGATCTCTCCGTCTTCGGGATAGTAAAAGAAGTTGGGGGACGATGTGTACAAGCCAATAATGTGGTAAAGTTGGGAGGCCGGACTCGTACGTGGATGGGCCGCTTAAGTTTGTAACAATTGTACCCAAATTAGCGGAGAGAGAAATTAGAAAATAGTACCCTCTTATACCCGATCGGTATTCGAACCATGATCTTCCCATCATAGTCCGTATAGTATATTGTGAGAGTGACGACTTAGACTATGCGGCCAGCGAAGTGGGTCTTTATCTATTTTGAACAAGGAGAATGTTTAGTTTTAAGAAACGTCGAGGGAAAGGGGGAGATGGTTGATGTAGTTAATGTGAAACCACCCTGATTGAAATGATGTAGTTAATGTGAAACCACCCTGATTGGAATGATGTAGTTAATGTGAAACCACCCTGATTGGAATGATGTAGTTAATGTGAAACCACCCTGATTGGAATGATGTAGTTAATGTGAAACCACCCTGATTGAAATGATGTAGTTAATGTGAAACCACCCTGATTGAAATGATGTAGTTAATGTGAAACCACCCTGATTGAAATGATGTAGTTAATGTGAAACCACCCTGATTGAAATGATGTAGTTAATGTGAAACCACCCTGATTGAAATGATCGCCAGAGGAAACCCGGACCTGTCCGGTGCGAATGGCTGATTTAATTCTATCCCTGCCCTTTCAACTCCCCGCCTGGCGATGACCGGCTAATGTGTCTTAGTGCCGGAACTTGCGTGGATCGATACGTGAGGAAGCAAACGTTACTTTCCTCATCAGTTACAGCCTGGGAGGGTTGCTAGGCTCTCTTGCCTTCCATGTGCTGAACTACGGACAGCGTGCTTCTTTCTGTCTCTTCTTATATCTTCCTGAGGTCAATTCCCAGAGAAACTGGCACAACACCTCCAAAACTATCTGGAGCTCGTTGAGACAAGAAACTGGCACAACACCTCCAAAACTATCTGGAGGTGGGTGAAACAAGAAACTGGCCCAACACCTCCAAAACTATCTGGAGCTCGTTGAGACAAGAAACTGGCACAACACCTCCAAAACTATCTGGAGGTGGGTGAGACAAGAAACTGGCCCAACACCTCCAAAACTATCTGGAGCTCGTTGAGACAAGAAACTGGCACAACACCTCCAAAACTATCTGGAGCTCGTTGAAACAAGAAACTGGCACAACACCTCCAAAACTATCTGGAGGTGGGTGAGACAAGAAACTGGCCCAACACCTCCAAAACTATCTGGAGGTGGGTGAGACAAGAAACTGGCCCAACACCTCCAAAACTATCTGGAGGTGGGTGAGACAAGAAACTGGCCCAACACCTCCAAAACTATCTGGAGCTCGTTGAAACAAGAAAGTGGCCCAACACCTCCAAAACTATCTGGAGATCGTTGAGACAAGAAACTGGCACAACACCTCCAAAACTATCTGGAGCTCGTTGAGACAAGAAACTGGCACAACACCTCCAAAACTATCTGGAGCTCGTTGAAACAAGAAACTGGCACAACACCTGCAAAACTATCTGGAGGTGGGTGAGACAAGAAACTGGCACAACACCTCCAAAACTATCTGGAGCTCGTTGAGACAAGAAACTGGCACAACACCTCCAAAACTATCTGGAGCTCGTTGAAACAAGAAACTGGCACAACACCTCCAAAACTATCTGGAGGTGGGTGAGACAAGAAACTGGCACAACACCTCCAAAACTATCTGGAGGTGGGTGAGACAAGAAACTGGCCCAACACCTCCAAAACTATCTGGAGCTCGTTGAAACAAGAAACTGGCACAACACCTCCAAAACTATCTGGAGGTGGGTGAGACAAGAAACTGGCACAACACCTCCAAAACTATCTGGAGCTCGTTGAGACAAGAAACTGGTCCAACACCTCCAAAACTATCTGGAGCTCGTTGAGACAAGAAACTGTCCCAACACCTCCAAAACTATCTGGAGGTGGGTGAGACAAGAAACTGGCCCAACACCTCCAAAACTATCTGGAGGTGGGTGAGACAAGAAACTGGCACAACACCTCCAAAACTATCTGGAGCTCGTTGAGACAAGAAACTGGCACAACACCTCCAAAACTATCTGGAGCTCGTTGAAACAAGAAACTGGCACAACACCTGCAAAACTATCTGGAGGTGGGTGAGACAAGAAACTGGCACACAACACCTCCAAAACTATCTGGAGCTCGTTGAGACAAGAAACTGGCACAACACCTCCAAAACTATCTGGAGCTCGTTGAAACAAGAAACTGCGCACAACACCTCCAAAACTATCTGGAGCTCGTTGAAACAAGAAACTGGCACAACACCTCCAAAACTATTGGAGGTGGGTGAGACAAGAAACTGGCCCAACACCTCCAAAACTATCTGGAGCTCGTTGAAACAAGAAACGGGCACAACACCTCCAAAAACTATCTGGAGGTGTGTGAGACAAGAAACTGGCACAACACCTCCAAAACTATCTGTAGGTGGGTGTGAGACAAGAAACTGGCCCAACACCTCCAAAACTATCTGGAGCTCGTTGAGACAAGAAACTGTCCCAACACCTCCAAAACTATCTGGAGGTGGGTGAGACAAGAAACTGGCCCAACACCTCCAAAACTATCTGGAGGTGGGTGAGACAAGAAACTTGCCCAACACCTCCAAAACTATCTGGAGCTCGTTGAGACAAGAAACTGGCACAACACCTCCAAAACTATCTGGAGCTCGTTGAAACAAGAAACTGGCACAACACCTCCAAAACTATCTGGAGTTGGGTGAGACAAGAAAGTGGCCCAACACCTCCAAAACTATCTGGAGATCGTTGAGACAAGAAACTGGCACAACACCTCCAAAACTATCTGGAGCTCGTTGAAACAAGAAAACTGGCACAACACCTCCAAAACTATCTGGAGGTGGGTGAGACAAGAAAGTGGCCCAACACCTCCAAAACTATCTGGAGATCGTTGAGACAAGAAACTGGCACAACACCTCCAAAACTATCTGGAGCTCGTTGAGACAAGAAACTGGCACAACACCTCCAAAACTATCTGGAGCTCGTTGAAACAAGAAACTGGCACAACACCTGCAAAACTATCTGGAGGTGGGTGAGACAAGAAACTGGCACAACCCCTCCAAAACTATCTGGAGCTCGTTGAGACAAGAAACTGGCACAACACCTCCAAAACTATCTGGAGCTCGTTGAAACAAGAAACTGGCACAACACCTCCAAAACTATCTGGAGCTCGTTGAAACAAGAAACTGGCACAACACCTCCAAAACTATCTGGAGGTGGGTGAGACAAGAAACTGGCCCAACACCTCCAAAACTATCTGGAGGTGGGTTGAGACAAGAAACTGGCCCAACACCTCCAAAACTATCTGGAGCTCGTTGAGACAAGAAACTGGCACAACACCTCCAAAACTATCTGGAGCTCGTTGAGACAAGAAACTGGCCACAACACCTGCAAAACTATCTGGAGGTGGGTGAGACAAGAAACTGGCACAACACCTCCAAAACTATCTGGAGCTCGTTGAAACAAGAAACTGGCACAACACCTCCAAAACTATCTGGAGGTGGGTGAGACAAGAAAGTGGCCCAACACCTCCAAAACTATCTGGAGATCGTTGAGACAAGAAACTGGCACAACACCTCCAAAACTATCTGGAGCTCGTTGAGACAAGAAACTGGCACAACACCTCCAAAACTATCTGGAGCTCGTTGAAACAAGAAACTGGCACAACACCTGCAAAACTATCTGGAGGTGGGTGAGACAAGAAACTGGCACAACACCTCCAAAATTTCTGGAGCTCGTTGAGACAAGAAAACTGGCACAACACCTCCAAAACTATCTGGAGCTCGTTGAAACAAGAAACTGGCACAACACCTCCAAAACTATCTGGAGGTGGGTGAGACAAGAAACTGGCACAACACCTCCAAAACTATCTGGAGGTGGGTGAGACAAGAAACTGGCCCAACACCTCCAAAACTATCTGGAGCTCGTTGAAACAAGAAACTGGCACAACACTTCCAAAACTATCTGGAGGTGGGTGAGACAAGAAACTGGCACAACACCTCCAAAACTATCTGGAGCTCGTTGAGACAAGAAACTGGTCCAACACCTCCAAAACTATCTGGAGCTCGTTGAGACAAGAAACTGTCCCAACACCTCCAAAACTATCTGGAGGTGGGTGAGACAAGAAACTGGCCCAACACCTCCAAAACTATCTGGAGCTCGTTGAGACAAGAAACTGGCACAACACCTCCAAAACTATCTGGAGCTCGTTGAAACAAGAAACTGGCACAACACCTCCAAAACTATCTGGAGCTCGTTGAGACAAGAAACTGGCACAACACCTCCAAAACTATCTGGAGGTGGGTGAGACAAGAAACTGGCACAACACCTCCAAAACTATCTGGAGGTGGGTGAGACAAGAAACTGGCACAACACCTCCAAAACTATCTGGAGCTCGTTGAGACAAGAAACTGGCACAACACCTCCAAAACTATCTAGAGGTTGTTGAGATAAAAATTTCTGTAAAGAGTTCTGTTATTGAAAACAATATCAGGTGAAAAATCATTTTTCATAGCATTTAGCTCGACAAATTTACTAGGAAAACTTTTCGATCTGAAAGAGTCAGTTAAGACTGAAATTCCAATCAACATTAGTATGGTCGAGTCGAAATACAAAACTAAAGCTCAGTCAACTAAAGTGATTAGGCGCAGTAATCATAACAAGTGAGAAATTATATGGTCGACGTGGTAGTGATTTTGTAGTTTATTGCTTAAACTACAATACTAAGCTCAATAATGTAAAGGCATTTATATTTTAGTAAACATTCTAAAAATTAATAATTATGGAAGATCTAAAATAGCATTATCGGAACAATGTTTTTAAAAATAAGATGGATTTTCTTAGGGAAATAATGACATATATCTAGTTTATTGATTTATTGTTAGACATTCCACTTTCATGCGGCCATCGTAATATTCTCTTTACACCATTTTGGATACAGTATCTTATATTATCAGCATGTTAATTGAGATCATCAGTGAAAAGCTACAAGTTTGTTTAATGATGCATTTACTGTTGTCATAAATAAACATATTAAAAATAATGTGGCCTAAATTTGACCCTTTTAAAAAACCTCTAAGAAAAGAGAAAGATTTGGAGATGCATGTGTCTATTTTGATAACAAAATATCTATTATGATATATTTATCTGATAAATCGCTTAGCATAAGAAATATACAATCCAAACTTTACCAAGTTTTGAGAAAATGATAGGTTGGCTCAAATCAAAAAGACTGGCTTTGATCAAAATAAATGTCATCACTCTGACCTTGAGAAGATACTTGAAGTGGAACATGTTACAGGAGTTCCAAGCTAATGACAGTGCTGTTCACAAGAATGCTAGTGTTTTGGATGTTGAAAGGGATGTTCTTGTATTTATTAACCTCAAATAGTTTATAGAACGTAACTAATACAATGTCAGAAATATACTTACATTCATTGGTTCTTACACATTTTGTACTTATAGAAGGGAGAGTGACACGAGCCATCGGAGAGAGAAGATAATCAAATTTGAGATTTTGATGGATGTTGACGTTCAATTACCCAGAGCCCGAAAAAGTGGTTTACGCAATGTCGTTTTTCTGTCTTTTACTGGAACTAAGCCAAACATATTTTACCGATCAGTATAAAACTTGGTATCTAGGATTTTAATTATGTTTCATAGATTTTTTGTACTTATCTATATAAGCCTAAAATTAAGGGTAGTTTACTTAAAGGTGTTAGGAGAAAAGATATATTTTCTCAAAATAGGTTTTAACAAGCCCATGAAATTGACCTCACAAAGCGGAAATATCCAGTTTTGATATTATCTCCGCAACTCTTAGAGATATGAAATAATTTATCATTGCAAAGTTGTAGGATTCTAAAAACAAACAACTTTTACTTATAATAATATTTTATAAAGTCACTATTTTCTGAGTTATAGGCTAGAATACCTTTAAATATAGCTCTGGGAAATGGGCAGTGGATAATGCACAAAACACATGAGGTTTGTTTCTCTATTATTTCATTTATGCTCTTCGGTGAAATGTGATATTCTTTTTTTTCCCATTGTGTTTCCATAACCCATAACAATGAATACTATTTGTTTCCACATATTACGTTACGAGTCATAAGACGTATACCATGGTTTGGGCAAAGGGGGGGCAGTGTTAACTTCTCTGACAAACGTACTAGCGCAACTCTCAAAGAAATACGAGGTTGCTTTCTTAAATTTTTGATATTTAAAACCTCAATTCATCTGCATCGCCATTTTTTCTATAAGTTGCTTGAAAACCATAAAAATTAAAATGTGAAATACGCCATTATTGTGTTTATGAGTTTGTTACTTTAAAACTGTGAAAATTAAAATTTTAAATAAGCCATTCTTACTTTTTTGAGTATGTTTTGTTTAATATTAAGTTTGAAAACTTTTAAAATATGTATTTATAAATTTGTCCATAGCCTATGTCACAATCAACAATGGAAAACGCTAGAAGCATAAGCTAGGTTAAGATTTGGCTGACGAATTTGTATTTATCTTTGAACGTATTGTGCGTGTTTGGGATATTTTTAACTCAAATAAGTCATAATAATGGCATGTACCAATCATTTGTAATACTTCTTTTGAATACCTATTAAAATATTTTGTAGACTTGTTAGTTAATGTGAATTTATTATTAAATAAGATTATTTGATATAAAATGTTTAGTGGCTTAACTTAAATTAAGCAGATGGGAGTGCAAGTAATTTTACAGTTTTTATAGCATTACATATTGTTGGCCAAAATAAATCAAATATTTCTCCAGTAGCAACATAGAGTTTAGTTTCTTGCAAATTCTAGTATCAACAGATCTCAAATATCTGACAAAGTGTGCTGGAATTTTGTCAAAACTTTTTTAAATAAAAAAAAAAAGTTTTGACAAAATTCCAGGACACCTTGACATATAGATCTGTTGAAATTAGCACGTGAAGAAAACTAAACTTTATGTTTCTACTGAAGAAATATTTGATTTATTTTGGTCAAAACATTTCAAATTTGTAAAAACTGTAAAATTACTCGCGTTCCCTTCGACCGCATCTTAAACTAAATTTACTTTACAAAGAAGTGAATATTATATCCTCATACTTATATTTCTTGATGTAGAGCATTAGTTTCTGAAATCTAAAATTATAACCAATGTAATGTATACAAGATATAGTCAATTACAAATGTACTTGGTACAGTTTTGCAATTTAGTGCTTATTACAGTTTTGCACTAAGCTGATAGCATTAGTTCATCTGACATCCACCTAGCGCTAAAATTACTATTCTAGTCATATTACAGAGAGCTACCATTCTATACCTCTATTATCTATGAAGTATACTAATAGATAAAGGGAGCGAGGAATTCTTTGCGCTGCACATGGAGTACCAGTTATTTCCCACGCTCTTGCCAACATCACTTGACAAGGATAGACAATAGACTGAGACCGGTGCTCCTGAACACTTTGTACCACTGATAGTGTTCCGGACTTGGCAATAGACTGAGACTGGTGCTCCTGAACACTTTGTACCACTGATAGTGTTCCGGGCTGGACAATAGACTGAGACCGGTGCTCCTGAACACTTTGTACCACTGATAGTGTTCCGGACTGGACAATAGACTGAGACCGGTGCTCCTGAACACTTCTTACCACTGATAGTGTTCCGGACTGGACAATAGACTGAGACCGGTGCTCCTGAACACTTCTTACCACTGATAGTGTTCCGGACTGGACAATAGACTGAGACCGGTGCTCCTGAACACTTCTTACCACTGATAGTGTTCCGGACTGGACAATAGACTGAGACCGGTGCTCCTGAACACTTCTTACCACTGATAGTGTTCCGGACTGGACAATAGACTGAGACCGGTGCTCCTGAACACTTTGTACCACTGATAGTGTTCCGGAGTGGACAATAGACTGAGACCGGTGCTCCTGAACACTTCTTACCACTGATAGTGTTCCGGACTGGACAATAGACTGAGACCGGTGCTCCTGAACACTTTGTACCACTGATAGTGTTCCGGACTGGACAATAGACTGAGACCGGTGCTCCTGAACACTTCTTACCACTGATAGTGTTCCGGACTGGATTATAGACTGAGACCGGTGCTCCTGAACACTTTGTACCACTGATAGTGTTCCGGACTGGACAATAGACTGAGACCGGTGCTCCTGAACACTTTGTACCACTGATAGTGTTCCGGGCTGGACAATAGACTGAGACCGGTGCTCCTGAACACTTTGTACCACTGATAGTGTTCCGGAGTGGACAATAGACTGAGACCGGTGCTCCTGAACACTTCTTACCACTGATAGTGTTCCGGACTGGACAATAGACTGAGACCGGTGCTCCTGAACACTTTGTACCACTGATAGTGTTCCGGACTGGACAATAGACTGAGACCGGTGCTCCTGAACACTTTGTACCACTGATAGTGTTCCGGGCTGGACAATAGACTGAGACCGGTGCTCCTGAACACTTTGTACCACTGATAGTGTTCCGGAGTGGACAATAGACTGAGACCGGTGCTCCTGAACACTTTGTACCACTGATAGTGTTCCGGACTGGACAATAGACTGAGACCGGTGCTCCTGAACACTTTGTACCACTGATAGTGTTCCGGACTGGACAATAGACTGAGACCGGTGCTCCTGAACTCTTTGTACCACTGATAGTGTTCCGGGCTGGACAATAGACTGAGACCGGTGCTCCTGAACACTTTGTACCACTGATAGTGTTCCGGAGTGGACAATAGACTGAGACCGGTGCTCCTGAACACTTTGTACCACTGATAGTGTTCCGAGCTGGACAATAGACTGAGACCGGTGCTCCTGAACACTTTGTACCACTGATAGTGTTCCGGAGTGGACAATAGACTGAGACCGGTGCTCCTGAACACTTTGTACCACTGATAGTGTTCCGGAGTGGACAATAGACTGAGACCGGTGCTCCTGAACACTTTGTACCACTGATAGTGTTCCGGACTAGACAATAGACTGAGACCGGTGCTCCTGAACACTTTGTACCACTGATAGTGTTCCGGAGTGGACAATAGACTGAGACCGGTGCTCCTGAACACTTTGTACCACTGATAGTGTTCCGGACTGGACAATAGAGTGAGACCGGTGCTCCTGAACACTTTGTACCACTGATAGTGTTCCGGACTTGTAGTTGACTAACCGTAACTCGAATAGAATGCTCTCAGATGGTATTAGTTAGAAGCTTATGTGAGCATCATCATCATGGCCGCGTGGTTTCTGGTTAATTAAAAACAATAACTTGTCGGGCCTGAGATCGCTCTTGTGTAAGTGTATAAGTGTCTGAAAGCACGCCTTGCGATTAGTGCTGACTTACGTGACTCGTTCGCATAATAACAACAGCAACTAAGTTGATAGGTCGCAACATTCTGTATCACTCAAGTGCAACATTGACATTATATTCAACATTTCTAGTTTATATTCTTTAAATGGATAAATGACACCTGAATACGGGAATCGAACTCGGGAGGTATGGCTTAGTATGTCATTGCTCAAACCACTGAGCTATCCAGGAGTCGTCCCGTGCCTAATGGATACCTTGGATAGCTCATTGATATCTACTGGGCTATCCAAGGTATCCATTGAGCACGGGACTACTCCTGGATAGCTTAGTGGCTAGAGCTCTGGTGTACTAAACCAAAGGTCCCAGGTTGGATTCTCGTGTCCTGGTTTCATTTATCAATTAGACTACTATACTTAGATGCTGCTACTACCGTAATGAACACATGCGATATAATCCGTAATTTCTCGTCTAGTTATATAAATTACAGAATAACTCGTATTATTCCAAGCTATATATATATATATATTATTGGAATGATTATTTTCCCCAACCTCCATTGCGTGAATTGGAATAATTATTATTCCCCAGGCACCAAAAGATATTATCTTAAATAAAGTAAACTGAGATTACTTTCCTTTGAAAATAAATTGTTTGAATAATTTTAATTATAATAATAAATTGGTGGCTTTTCCCCAATATTTATGACCTGTGTTATATAAAACTGAAGTGGCTATTTTTTATTTAAAGTAGGACCAAATATCAAAAGTACGACTGTGCTTGCGTATCAACTATAAATATTTGTTCTCAACCAAATCTTTTAATAAGGATTCTATGTTCGTTTACACGGCACAGTTCGAAAACATGTTTTTTTTTTAAAATACCTACCAATTTATTAATATAACCTAATATAATATATCTGAATATCTTAAACACAAAACTTTACCAAAGGCTGACCAAAAATTAATAGAAAAAATTATCTAATTCTATCATAAGTTAAGTATTTTTCTACTAGTCTAATCCACGCATCTAACTTAATATTAACTTAAGCCCAACCTAATAACGCGATCTTAAATTTTAAACAAATTTTTCGAGTAAATTCTCATATACTGCTCTGTGGATTCATCAATTTATGCTCAGAGTAGAATCATTATATTATTATTATCATCATCATCACCGCGTCTTACTACCCGTTCGGGTTGTACGCACTTACGCTAATGTGTAATGGTAGGGTGATTGTGAGATAAAATGGACGACCTACAGTTTAACGTAGGATCCAAACCACGGTGGAGGCCTGGCATTCCTCACATTCACAAGTTGTGATTAATTCACGTCTTGTCAGAGGTGTAGGAAGGGTTTGGTAATCAGATAAATCTATGCTGAGACCGAGGATTGAGCCCCAGACCCCCATCAAGGATGTCTGACATCGTACCCCTAGACCACCAGGTCACCTAGAATCCATTTTAAAAATTGCTTTGCTGATATATATATAATTTTGAAAGAAGGTCAGTATTTAGATGTTTGACTTTATTTTCGGACCTATCTTTGGGTAGTTTTGGCACAAGATAAATCGACCTTATTTTCTTGTCCAACTTGGTTTGTGCAAGTCCCGGTTGAAATAATTGAGCTCTGTCGTCTTTCACCGATATTGTGTGTTATCGTTAGAGATTGTGGCATCGAGACTGACACTTGGACAAGTTCTGCTAAAAACCCTCGCCACCCTGTTCCCCATACAAGAGGCATTTAGGAATTCACAAACATATTAGGGAGAAAAGAATCTTTAAACGTTCTCATTTTTAGGAAAACGATATAAAAATAGATGTGATACCAAAAGAATAAGGGTATATCCGAATTTTAATGTTTTTTAGTCTTTTTATATACGAAAAAGCTTTTTTTATCTCACTTGTATACTTATCAAGTAACACTAAATGCAACTTTAACATTATACTAGTATTTTTCCTCTATACATTGTAAGTGACGAAAACTAACAGTGATTTAATGACATTATTGTAAAGTGTACCTTGATTTTGGTTGGAAGAACAGTTTAGAAAACTCGGATATATTTCTTTGCTTTAAACATTGATAACATTTTAATTAATTAGTTGTGTTATTTTATAGGTATTGATAATATACATTAAAATACCTATAGTATGATTTTGGTAGCAAGAACAGTAAAAGTTAGTTACTAAAGCTACTAAAACAATTTTAATATATTCATACATCAAGTCGAGTGATCTGTAACTGTCACTTTTGATAGATATTATCAATACCTATAGAATTACATTAATAACGTAGTGAAATGTTATCAATGTTGGCCTCATAGAAATAGGTTTGATTTTTTAAACGGCTCTTCCAAACAAAATAAGCGGGTTTTGATATTAGTTGATTAATTTTTAGCACCGCATATTTCTAAAAGTTCAGGCCATACGCATATATAACAATTACGCTAATGTGTTTGAAGGTTTAATTTAGAGGAAGTGTGCCCACATTTACGTGGAGGAAGATGGAAAAATCGTTAGTAAACCCGGCCGGAATTTGAACCTCGATCTCTGTCTTTGGAAGTCCAGTTTATTGCGAGAATGACGCCTTAGACCGTGAGACTACCGAGGCGGGTCAAGTTTATGTGATATTAATTAATCAAATGTGAACCAATTATATACACATCTTTTGTTTCTAAAAATAGGCCTACTTTAGAGCTTCCTTGTTCTACGACAATACTAGAATCAAGCTCGCTAGTAAAAAGAATCCATAAGCTAGATATTATCTGACCAGGTGTCGAACCAATGACCACCTTTACCATATTCGTCCGACAAATAAGTCTTACAGTAACTGGTTGCGCTTGAGTGTCGGCCAGTGTTGTTTGTGGACGCCGCCAAGGGTCAAAGCTCCCTTCTGCCTCCGCGCACGTTCGAGACAACGCAGGGCTAGAACAATGGACGTTGCTTCACACGGCACAATACCTTTCATAGAGCGGTCATGATGGGTACGTAGGAGATTTGTATCAAAACAAACCGGCCAGATCCAGCCATGTTGGACCACATAGATATAGAGTAGAGTGGAGGGGGTAGCCACTCTAACGTCACTGGAAGCCGGAGAATTGTATACCATGGTTTTGGTATAGGAAGCCTGTTTGTTCTTGAAGGCCTTATTTCGTACCTACTCTAATTATAGTATTTTGATAGGAACGGACTTCCTATTAGCGTTCTGAAAGGCTTTTCCTACCAAATTCTACTACACAAAATAATTCTGATACGAAATACGAACTTCCTACCAGTACTTAATAGTCATGTTTTTAAAATGCGTGCTATTTACAGTGCTGTTAAATTGTGTATATGAAATGTATGATTTAAATTATAAAAGTGATAAGATGTGGTTCAATCCTCGGTCCCGGCAGATTGCCAAACCCTTCCTTCACCTCTGACAAGACATCTTGTGAATGTGGGGAATGCCAGGCCTCCACCGTGGTTCGGATTCCACGTTATACTGTAGGTCCTTCATTTCATCCCACAATCACCCTACCATTACACATTAGCGTAAGTGCGTATAACCGAACGGGTAGTAAGACGTGGTGCTAATAATAATAATAATAATAATAATAATAAGATGTGGTATGTAAAAATAGTGTTATAGCCAACGCACAGTTTGAGCCAAAGTGAAGCAAACCTGGATGATTGGGAATTACCTGTCGCTATCTTTGATTATTCATATGGTTGACATATATTACATTTAAACTGTTTAGTAACTTTATTAAAACATGTTTATTTAATATATATACATTTCATGCTTTATTCATTTATTTAACTAATCGGGAACAAAACTATTTAGGAAATGAGTCTTATTTCGGAGACTGTCCCAGAAAATCAGGGACTTTATTATGAAGTTACTATAGCTTTCATTTTTCATTCCCCAAAATATGAGCGGCCACGTTTGGGAGAGGATCTCAATTTGGATAACTGTAATCTTTTATAAATCTGGGTTATTTTGTATTTATTTTGATAACTTCTAACCCCATATTGATGGACGGGTGGTATAAGGGAAGACTTTGGTTGGTCCGATGGTAGCTTAATACACATTAACATATCTTATTGCTATCACAATATTACTACATTGTCACCATACGCTTACCGGTATTGGTCCTGTCAAGAGGGACAACCGCGTACCTTGACGTATGAACTCATAAAAATTGTTAATTTTGGCACCTGTAGGATACTATCCTTCCTACCATGCGACTACTATGTCTGGTTGTTACAGAAGTTACTTTACTTTAATATATTCTTACGTCAAGTCGCGTGATCTCCCAGCTGTAATTTTTGATACGATCCGGTTTTCATACGAAGAGCATTTTAGAAAAAACAAACATGGCTAACATTAATAGTATTTGACCACACGCTACTATTAGTGTTGTTTTAGAGGAATATATCAAAATTGATAGCTACAGACAGATCACATGGCTTAGCGTATGAATACGTGACAAGTAGATTTAGTGGTATTTATAATAGTCAGATTAAGCTCTTCCTATGAAAATGGACTACTAGCAATTCCGATAAATAGTATTAATGAAATAATATCAATGTTGACTGAAAGAAAACACATCTAATTTGTAAACTGTCCTTTTATTTCCTACTTTTCCTCATAGTGTATGACTTTTCAACTCTTTCCAGCTAAATTCTCTTACTTTCTCCAATAGTTAGGTTTGTTAGCAAGAAAGCTCAAACTAGTAGTCACTTTATAACGTGCCGCTACTGTACGCATTAGAACCTGTTTGCTTGCACTGGTTCGCGGGACACAACTTCCGGTCAAGTGATCTTGTCTTTTCTACAAGAGTCAGGTTCCATGCACGAGATTCTACAAGGTCTTCTCATCAAACAACTTGCGACTCGCAGGGTGGCGTAGGTTAGCTGTTAGTACTTCTGACTAGTGTTCGAGGCGATACATGGATGTATGCACTAAAACGTACCTAAATAGCGAACCAAACCGACGAGTTTTTTGTCTACCAGGCTCGTTATGCACTGTAAGAAATAATCATAAATTTTCCATACAACAATATTGTATTTCTCCCATACTTTTTATATACATACGGACATAGGAATTTTCCCATATGTCTATCGAACATTTCCAATGCACCAAAAGTATCCATACATTTATATGGGAAAATTTCAACTTGAATGGGAAACACCGATTCGTAGCTCAGTGCGCATGCGCTATAATAGAAAGAGAGATAGACACGTTTGTCTTCAAGTCCAGAAGAAGTTCGCCATATTTGTTTAGAGAAGAACATAGTGTAAATAAAAAAGTTATCAAATTATTAATTTCTTTGTTAAAGGAGTATATTTGCTGGTGTATTTTCTCACCAGTTAGTGAAGAACAAGTTAATTATTTATGAATATAATTCATGCTATGAAAAATGGAGGAATTTCGCTTGTTTAACCTAACTTTGTAATAAGAACAAAACACACGTGGCAGTTGTTTATTTTGTGATTCAAATTGTTTTCATCTTGTATAGAGATTGAGCTATCATTTTCCTACATGTAACTAAAGCTTAGTAAAATAGGTGTATCATTTGTAATATCGAAAAGATTAGGTATCCTACCAAACTATTTTATTAACCTAAATATAGGCTGTGTCTGAATAGTAGCGCACTTTACCCTAGTGCACTTTATTTATTTAAAGGGCGTAAGTCCTTTTTGATGTCTGAATTATTTTAAAGTGATTTGATGTGATGTGCTCCTTATGTGCACTTATAGGTAAAAAAGATTTTAAAGTGCCTAAATAAGTATTATTTGATGGTATAGGAAAAATACCAATCAAGTATATAAAAATCACAATCTTAATGGCGGTCAAATATTAATTTTTCCATACACAGGTATGGAAAAAATACCAACGAAGTATAAGAAAAATACAATCAACATAAAGGAGAAATTGTATTTTTTCCATATCCAAACATGGGAAAAATACCAACCCAGTACATGAAAATTACTACTGACGTGTGGCACTTTTCCCAAGACTGTGTATGGGTTAATTACTTCCAATACATGTATGGAATTTTACCACAGATTTTTCTTACAGTGTGGTTTTCACACACTAGTGAATCTTTATTTTGTTTGACACCAAGCTTCTTTTAGCGGTGAATTGCGGAACAGATTATTTGTGCATTCACATTCAACAGTAGAGCCTCAGTACTACTTGTATTTACCATACTCTCTCCAGGCACATTCACTTAATGTGCGGCCCACTCACACTACTTATGTGTTTCGATAAATTTGTATTATGTTCTCTCCTGCTGGCATAGCCGAGGTCAAGTGGGGCAACTGTGCAGTATACAAGGGGAAGAGAGGTCAAGTGGGGCAACTGTGCAGTATACAAGGGAAAGAGAGGTCAAGGAGAGGTCAAGTGGGGCAACTGTGCAGTATACAAGGGAAAGAGAGGTCAAGGAGAGTTCAAGTCGGGCAACTGTGCAGTATACAAGGGAAAGAGAGGTCAAGGAGAGGTCAAGTCGGGCAACTGTGCAGTATACAAGGGAAAGAGAGGTCAAGTCGGGCAACTGTGCAGTATACAAGGGAAAAAGAGGTCAAGGAGAGGTCAAGTGGGGCAACTGTGCAGTATACAAGGGAAAGAGAGGTCAAGGAGAGGTCAAGTCGGGCAACTGTGCAGTATACAAGGGAAAGAGAGGTCAAGGAGAGGTCAAGTCGGGCAACTGTGCAGTATACAAGGGAAAGAGAGGTCAAGGAGAGGTCAAGTCGGGCAACTGTGCAGTATACAAGGGAAAGAGAGGTCAAGGAGAGGTCAAGTCGGGCAACTGTGCAGTATACAAGGGAAAGAGAGGTCAAGGAGAGGTCAAGTGGGGCAACTGTGCAGTATACAAGGGAAAGAGAGGTCAAGGAGAGTTCAAGTCGGGCAACTGTGCAGTATACAAGGGAAAGAGAGGTCAAGGAGAGGTCAAGTCGGGCAACTGTGCAGTATACAAGGGAAAGAGAGGTCAAGTCGGGCAACTGTGCAGTATACAAGGGAAAAAGAGGTCAAGGAGAGGTCAAGTGGGGCAACTGTGCAGTATACAAGGGAAAGAGAGGTCAAGGAGAGGTCAAGTCGGGCAACTGTGCAGTATACAAGGGAAAGAGAGGTCAAGGAGAGGTCAAGTCGGGCAACTGTGCAGTATACAAGGGAAAGAGAGGTCAAGGAGAGGTCAAGTTGGGCAACTGTGCAGTATACAAGAGAAAGAGAGGTCAAGAGAGGTCAAGTGGGGCAACTGTGCAGTATACAAGGGAAAGAGAGGTCAAGAGAGGTCAAGTTGGGCAACTGTGCAGTATACAAGAGAAAGAGAGGTCAAGGAGAGGTCAAGTGGGGCAACTGTGCAGTATACAAGGTAAATAAAGCTGCGTTTTTTCACCATCCCATGGCAACCTACCCGCTGCACTTCTCTCTTACAATTTTAAATGTATTAGCATCATTCTTTCTTTTATTTCACTTTTGGCTGTGTGTGTTAGTTTACTATTTTCTTGGTCCCGATACAATCACTTTCATTGTATAGTATTATATCGTTACATTTCTTATACTTAATTTGATTGACATTGCATAATTACACTAAAACCTCTTTTTGGTGGTTGGATGTGGCCGGGTCCGGTGTGCCTCGAAGGGTTAGCAAGTGTGCCTCGGGAGTTGGGTAGTAGGGGTAAGGGGGGGGGGGGGGGAGATCTAAAAGAAGCTAGAAAAAATTTTCGGATTAAAAATAAATCTTTTTAAATCCATGACTCACTTTTTTTAAATTCCACAACAATAATAATTTTAGCCACTGATCATTTGAACACAATCTTAGTTCTAGTATTTTCTATTTATTAAAAACTGATGGTGTGCCCTGACAATTTTAGAGCCTTGTTTATTGGGCCCTGAGTTGGAAAAGGTTTAAAATTACTGGTCTAAAATCTAAGGCGTCACTCTAGTAATCGACTGTACTACCGATGACGCAGAGAACGGGGTTCGAATCCAGGTTGAGTGTACCGAATAGAGATTTTCCTAGATGGTTTTCCACTCTCCCTCCACGCTAATTTGGATACACCTACTGTGCATTCAACTTTCCTCAACCCCACAAATTAACGTCATTTGTACACACGCGAAGAGGTTTTAAGATATGGTGCTAAAAATAAAATTTTAAAAATATGACCAGAGGGTAAACCATTTAAATACTCTCGCCGGCTCTTATCAGTCATTTTATTGACCTTGTTGCGAAGTGGTAGTCAGAACGTGCCCAGATCGCTCTGGTATCGTCGGGAGAGGGGGAGTGCTTCTCTCACCTCTGGTTAGAGGTTTTAAAATAATTTACAAGATTATAACATGTCGCCAGCCTAAGCATTGGGAGAATACAACGATCGTTATTAAATGTTACTAATAAAGCTAAAAGGGCTAATCGTGACGGAAAATTGGAATGTATCCGTGCGCCACTGCACTCCTGCCATCTTTAGTCGTGCTGTGGAAGCTCTGGAAGAACATTGTTCACAGTCTTCCAGCTCCAGCAGTGATAAATAATTTATTCTTCTTTGTCTTCGGGAAAATAAGAAAGAGAGAGAGAGAGAGAAGACGTACAATCTGGGTTCATTACACAAACAAAAGAAGAGATAAAATGTTATGAACCTGCTTCGGTGGCCTCATGGTCTAGGGCGTTACTCTTGCAGTAGATGAGATCGAGGTTCGAATCTCGGTCGGGTGTACAGATTTTTTTTCAAAATGATTTTCCACACACTATGTAATTGCGGGTACATTTCCTCTAAACATAATCTTACCTTCTAAATCCCTAGAGCATCCCTAGAACATTTAAAAACCGGCTAAACTAATCCGCACCGCACCAGCGCGGATCAATTGTCGAGAGATCGTATATCCGCACTTACACGGTGCAGTGCGGATAGTGTAGCCAACAACATCCGGATACGCATGACAATTCGGGTGTTTCCGGAAATGTCCGGTAGTTTCCGAACTTTGTTTTCATTCTAACAGCCAAGCAGTGCACGTTGAATCGTATTTACACCAGGGTTGGGAAAGACAGAAATACTTTTAAAAAGCCCAAATCGGTCGGGTTTTATTATATATTTTTTTTGGGAAACTTTTATTTGATTTTTTGTGTTGTTTTTTTTGGGGGGGGGGTATTTGATTTGCTATGCATGCTAACTCATTTAACCACTCAATTAAATTAATAATTATTCGGGACCAAGTTAAGCTTGAGCTGGGACACGTTGAACAATGTTCTTCTAGAGCTTCCACAACACGACTAAAGATGGCAGGAGTGCAGTGGCGCACGCATACATTCCAATTTTCCGTCCATTTGGCCCGTGTAGCTTTAAAAATCAAAAGCCAAACCAACAAAATTACTATGATAAAACGTTTATTATTGCCTTTATGAAATGCTTACTCAAATAATAAAATATAATAGACCCAAATAATAATAAAATATAATAACCTTATTTATTTAATCAATAGCAATAATGTTGTTACAATTAGCAATTTTAATGTTACAAAAATACAACAATGCGACTGTTATTGGCAACTAAAGTAACTATTGTTCTTAAGCTACCGAACATTTCCGAAGACGTCCGAACTGTCAGGGGACGGCTAGACTGGGCGAGCGAGTGAGCGACTAAAATATAAAATAGAACACATTGGTTGTAATTAGAGGTGGCCAGACTGGAGCGTGCACGCTTGAAAGATAGAACTGGTTCTATATTTCAAGCGCGCGCACTCGAAACGGTACAGTCTAGTTTACAGGCGCTTGGAGATATTATTGTATGTTGGTTCATTGAGTGCTAGGAAAACTTCTAATTTTGATATTTTTATTATTATTGATAGGTTGAGCACACTTGCTACTAATGGCCTAATTTAATTGGTAAGATCATAAACCATACCTATATGTATATGTTTTTATATTTTTATAAAAAAATATATGTAATAAGGTATTTATATAAATTGTAATTTTCTGTGTCACCTGAATCTTGTTTACATAACATCTGTTAATGTCAAGATGTATAAAAATTGTGCCATTTGTTGGGCGCCACTTCTAGGATCTAGGAGAAAAAAATATTAATAATAAAAAAACATTTACCTCGGCTAATTCAGACAGTGGCACGACGACTCTCAATACTCGAGACCACTGGGGAATTGTTAAAATAAAACATGAGCAATTTAAATAAAAATGGATTGTTGAAATAAAATGTAATTCAAACTACGATAAAAATAAATGTATAAAATAACAATTATTGGAACTTTTGTGGGTTTATTATTGTTTTTTTTGTTTTTTACCACATCCCAATCTTACCTTTGGAATTCTGGATAGTTATAATTCTAATTTGACAACATAAAATAGTATTGTTGAGACAAAAATAAGGAAAAAATCAATAAAATTAATTTTTAGACATACAATAAAATGTTAATTAACTCTGTGAATTAGATAGTTTTTCTGAAAGTTCTTACATGAATATTGATTTTTGATAAAAGAAAAGAAAAAACTACTTTAAAGTTGAAGAGTTGACTTGACCTCATCCATGAATTGGTCCATGCTGAAACAACACCAACTTCAGAAATTGTTGTCACTTTATTAATGTTAACTCGTCCATAATTCTTAAAAAAATAAACAGTCTAGCTCTTGCACATCTACTTAGCTTTCTATTTGCTACTTGCACTTTACTCTACAACCATTAATTTACTTTAAAAATAAATTAAATTAAGAGCTCCACAGATTCAGCTCCATGTTAGACCAACAACGAGGAAGAAGACCCAGTCTCCCTCAGAAAGTCTTCCAAAATCAAATTTAAAAATGTTCTAATCTTTACTTCAAAGTCCAAAGAGAAAATTAATATATTAAACCAAAAGTATAAAATGTTGGCTATGGACTAGGGATAAAAATCCATTACAATGCAGGTTTAATATAAATATTGAATTATATGCCAATGAATGTGAACAATGTTTTCTTAAACAATTAAATGTTTATTTCTATCAGTCAGAATTGAAAAGCGCGCTACTTTGGTTGGAGTTATTTACATCTTGCCTTGTTTCCTCTTTTACAATCACGAGACTCGCTACTTACTTGTTTGACAGATCTGCGCATGCGTTTAAATCAATCATGGTCGACATTCAAAATAAATAAAAGAAGCTTCAACAAACTTCTTAGAAGGATAATTAATATGTTTAATAAAAGTTAAAATACTTTAATTTGATAATCAAAGTAGGCCTTTAAAAATAAGAATTACCATTAGCGTGGGGGTAACTACCCTCAGTTCACTTAGCAAAGATTCGAACCTTTGCCTCCTTGTCAATAACTATCTAGAGCTATTTTCTAATCACGCGCTCGCACGCTTATCAGCTTTTGGCCGCCCAGTCGCTCGCACGCTTGTAGTCTGGCCGAACCCTCAGGCGGCTTCAGGGCTCGCACTGCACCATAATTTGTTGTGCGGGTGAATTCGTGTAGCCACTTGCATTAAGAAATATGGATAGCATTCATCCGGAATGTTACGATGCGTTGCGGGTCTGCTGTGTGTAGCCGGTCTCTAATAGCCTGGCTTTGTGCGCCTTGCTGGTACTTAAATGTAATTATTATAGTATTTAGGACTTGTCGTCTCGTGCCAGGAAATGGAAGAGTGACTCCTCAATGTCGTGGATGAAACTCTGCCAGCGTTGCGCCAGTGCGATAGCATCAAATAGGCTATTTACCAACAGATCTAGTTTTCTCTCTTCCCACAAAACTGATTTAATGATCAAAATGTGTTGCTCATTGTAATATATCAGCTTTTTTCTTACAAACCGGCTCCGTGGTGTTGTGGTCAGTGCACCTGCCTATGGGCCTGTCCAGGGTTCAATTCCCGGCTAGCACCTTGGATATATTTCTCTTAAGGGGAATGCTCTCACTGGCCATCATGGTTTGGTTGATTAGGTTTAAATTAGGCTAAGACTCACCCCAACTCCACACCTCCAGTCACAACATCTCTTGAGACAACCAACCTCCTATGGTGAACCCTGGATAACGTTCTGTGCCACCAGAGCAGCTAGTAGTCGACACACAAGGTGACCCAACCTGGGTCTCATGTCCTCGGTCATATATGCAATACAATTTTTTTTTAAATGAACTTATTGTGCTAACTTCATAGGATTAATTTAGTGTTCAACATCATCAGCCCGGAGTGCATATGGACTTAACATCAAACTCGTCTAGTCTGGTCTGCTTGTGACTCGAATCCCGGCCGATTTAACTGTTTCCCTCCACGCAAATTCGGGTACAGTTTTTCTCAATACCACCGTCCTCATATCTACCTTATTAGTGGTGTCAAATATGTATAGCCCAAACAGACAATAAGATGAACTGTAAATATAAATATGTATAGGGCCTATATATTGTATTCCTGTTAGAGCTAAAATGGTCCAATATTCAAATAGTGCGGTGTCATTATTTTCATGACTGCTTTGAACTGTCGTTATAATATGTAAATAGTTTTTTGGTTGTATATTTTTAGTAATAGTAAAACTTTAACGATCATTGAAAGCGTGATAGTCTATCTGTAGTGTTCAATGTCTGCAGGTATGACACATCTAAACGATTTGAACTAAAGTAGATTAACATAATATATACACACATACCTAATCAAGCGGTTCCCTTACAGGGTAGGCAATAAATAAACTGTGGATAAAGCTCAATAAACGACTTCGTACTTAAACCATCTTCACTAACTTTCTCCACACTTCCCTAGCCTTGTATACTCCATTTTCCTCAACAACATCCATATACCGAGTCATATATGCTCTTTTATTCTTAAAACTATTAATGTTTCTCTCTTTCACACATTCGTCTACCACATTTAGCCACGTCTTACACAGCCTACCCCTTACTTTTGATCCACACACTCTACCTTAAGGCCCTGCCTACCCTCCCTGGCGGCGTGTTGAGCTTTCAGCTCTAAAATAGATGGCGTTGCTAACGTTATACAAACTGGTGGATTCCAGCCATCAGGTTGGCAGAACTACTGGTTTGTTTAAACAATTAGGAGACTGGCGACCACGACCGGTAATCAGTAAAGGCAGCAAGCAAACTTTTTTCCAAGAATTGAGAGAGATAAGAAGTATAGTGCCGGACCGTAAAGTGTGTAGGCGACCAAGTTTGACTAAACGTGGGGAGACATAACGTCAAGATACAATCACACTCTCGAGCAGAAAAATTAGGTTATTCATTCCAGTCAGCTAGACGTCCATTAACCTGTAGTACCACTTTTGAATTTAGAACCTTTTGATGCCAAAGTTTAGTACTAGTTTTGTACCATTTTGTACCCGTACCCGTTTTGAGTAATTAGCATATCAAAGTGGTGACTCTAGGTTAATGCAGTTGTACCACTTTTGAATTTTGAACTTTTTTTGATGCCAAAGTTTTGTATCCGTACCCATTTTGAGTAATTAGCATATCAAAGTGGTGACTCAAGGTTAATGCTGTTTTACTACTTTTTAATTTTGAACTTTTTTGATGCCAAAGTTTTGTACTAGTTTTGTACCGTTTTGTACCAGAAAGAAAAAATATTGTACCCGTACCCGTTTTGAGTAATTAGCATATCAAAGTGCGTACTCCACGTACTCCAGGTAAATGCGGTTGTACCCCTTTTGATTTTGAACTTTTTTGATGCCAAAGTTTTGTACTAGTTTTGTACCGTTTTGTAACACAAATAAGTTTTGTACCCGTACCCATTTTGAGTAATTAGCATATCAAAGTGGTGACTCCAGGTTAATGCTGTTGTACCACTTTTGAATTTTTTCATGCCAAAGTTTTGTACTAGTTCTGTACCGTTTTGTACCACAAAGAGAAAGTTTTGTACCCGTACCCATTTTGAGTAATTAGCATATCAAAGTGTCACGTGACTCCAGGTTAATGCTGTTGTACCACTATTGAAATTTTTTCAAATAAATATCTGGTGAGGGTAGTGATAAATAATAATGTACACTTATTTATCAGAGAAAAATTTATTTAAGGTAAAATTAGAGATAACTTATTTTTGAAGTTTTTGTCACTAACTATAATAATAAATATCCTATACGATTGAGTATGTAGCCTACGATTTTGTCGTACCATTTATTTGAGTTTATTAGTAAGCAGGTAAAATAAAAAATAACTAAAATTTAATGTGCTAAATTTTGCCACTGTGCTTTGGCTAATTTTTAAAATTTAAAGGCTAAGGAGGCAATAACATATTTTAAAAGCAGTTTCATTTCGAAGACTATAACAATTTTGACTATAAATATATGTTATTTTTATTACTGATATCACCACGTCATACTACCTGTTCATGTTATACGCATATATGATAATCTAATTGGGTGGTAATGAGGAAAGAAGCATTTGAGAGGTTATATACCAGCATTTTTATTTTGGAAGATGGGGAAACAATTTAGGAAAAACTACCCTCAATAGACTCGACCAGGATTTTCACCCCAAGTGCTACGCTATCAGCAGGCCAATTTAACACTAGTGACACCTTAGACCACTCAGCCACTGAAGTGGGTATCTGTTATTTAATACGGTGATTACAGTTTTCAAACATCTATAGGATTTACACAATTTTCCAGAAATAAATGTTTTTGGGAATAATTTTTTATCCTATTGATAGAGTTTAACTTGAGTAATATCTCCATGGTGTCAGCCTGCAAGCAGGCTATACCAATCGAGAGGCTGCCGTATGTTGGCAAATATAGTGCCAACATTTTCAAGCTGAGGGTGCCATGTGGTTAGCACAACGAGCCCTCCAGACTTCTATCTCAGTTTTCTAGACTGAAGCGCTACTTATTCATTCAATTATCTCCTCATTTGTCCTCACGAGGTTGATTTTGGTTCCGTTTCAAACCCACTGCTTCACAGACAGAATTAGGGGCACTGGGGATCGAACTTGGGACTTCAGTATCTGAAGCCAGTAAATCTGACCACTATATAACAGAGGCGGTTGGGTATCAAATACTTACTTACTTTATGGCATAGGGAACACAAAAGTTCATTAATTTTAATGGTTTTAAATATATATTTACTTATCATCGGCTTCATGTCGTGGTCAATATTGCTAAAGTGCTATGACTGAGCACTGAGTGCGTAAATTAATCAGCTCAATAACTTGACTAGTTCGATTCCCTGTTAGGTTGAAATTACTTAGTACTAGCGTGATACGAACTCGGCCAAGGCACAAGAGATTTTGAACATAAAATAAGTGCGTTACAGAGTGTTAGTAACATTTACTTTCAGCTAAGAGCTTTTCTTTAAAAAAAAAAGTACTTGAAATATCAGAATAATCGCTGCATTGTTATATAGAAGTATTTATTTGTATCTTAATTTTGATATTATTTCTACAGTAAATAAAATAGTATCGCTGCTCATCCATTGTACTTAAATTAGTAGATACAGATAGCCTAAGCGCCAGTAATATGCATACCATTAAAAAAACTTACCCTTTACTACAATAAGTTAAATAATCAATTATATCTTTGATTTTCTTTGTGCGCCCTTTCTTCATAAACTTGTTATTCACAAGGATATAAAATAATATTTGGTAAATACTTCTCCACCTCAAAATTTATACAATCCATTGGATTTTGTTCGAAAGCAAAAAGGTCACATATTGTTAATTATATAAAAAGTAATCACCGTGGGTACTTATTGTTCGGGATTCGATACATTTCTTCCAAAACGAGCGCACAAACTGCGAGAATGCAACAGGTTCAAATTAAAAGTAATCACATTTAACACGCTAATAAAATAAAATTAACATTTTCACATCTTGACTACCAAAAACTTCGTTCATTAACTTTTTGAAAAATAGCTTATTCCAAAGTCCAATGAAAGTCAAATCCTAGACCGTAAAATAAAAACTAGTATATAAAATTATACTGAGAACGTCTCTAAATTACATTTAGACCAAACTTTATTTAAAATAACTATGTTTGATATGAGCAGGAATGTTTATTTTTATTTATTATAATAGTGGATTAAAAATTCAATGTACAGTAGTTTTCATTTACTTTAAATATTAACACTTATTATTACAACGTGTAGTGCTAAAGAATGAGAAAACTCAAGAAAGAATATAAGATAAGAGTGAAGAATTTTACATGTTTTACTGTCTCAGTTAAATAAGGGCTAATGTCATAAAACTTTGTGTATGGAGAAGCATGTGGCTTTTTCTTTGAAAATAATGTATCACTAGAGTAATACTCTCATTGAAGTAAGTAGGGACCAACTATATTTATTCACACAGCAGGAAGACTTTGTGAGTATTTTAGTTACTGAATATATTAAGATGTTTAATTGTTTATATTTAATTACGCAAATTTTCATAATTGGACATTGGCCCTTCTTATCCTAACTTACATGGAATTAATGTTTCTTTGACTCAAGAAGGTCACAGAGATTAGTTTAACCCTCCATTGGCGCCTGCATTCCGATACAGCAGGTTAGCCAACGCTTGCAAAATGATACTAGCTTGTAAATGGGTAATGATCATACTAACGGCACCTATTATCAGCTATGACAACTAGTTGCAGAAGGAAAAGTTGTATTTAAAACCATGTATTTTGACTAGAGAGTCGACTTGGGAGTCGTTAGAGCTCAATATCGTTGTGATTATTGAAGCTAACCCAAATTAAAAAATATGTCTAAAAAGAAAAATAAATTATTCATTAAATAGTATGTTATAAACAAACACTCTAGCTTAATTGTACAAAGAAAATAAATAAATCCATTAATAATTTTTGTTTTCCCATTTAAAATGCATTGAAATGGAAACATTTTAATGAAAATATTTCAATAACTATTTTAGCATGGTTTGAAAATTCCATAAGAATTTTGAAATATGCCCAGATATGTTACTAAAATAAATAAAAAACAACAAGGTTGAATTATTAAATATATTTTGTTCTAAATTCTTTTGTTTAGAACCGTGCATTTATGGGTAGGCAGGGCCTTAATATATTTTCTTCGTTACTCGATCCACACTCATCCTCTCAACATGCCCGAACCAACGTAACACGCTTCTTTCACACTGATTGAAATATATATTATTATTTGTACTTTGAAAGCCATTACTAGTTGAGTAATATGGAAGAAACTGGTTCAAACCCACTTGGGAATAAAACTCTCAATAATAATGGATAGCCCGCCTCGGGTGTTAAAATGGTCTAGGACAGGGATTGCCAAATGGTCTAGGACAGGGTTTACCAAATAGTCTAGGACAGGGATTACCAAATGGTCAAGGACAGAGATTCCCAAATGGCCTAGGACAGGGATTGCCAAATGGTCTAGGACAGGGATTGCCAAATGGTCTAGGACAGGTATTGCCAAATGGTCTAGGACAGGGATTGCCAAATGGCCCAGGATAGGGATTGCCAAATGGTCTAGGACAGGGATTGCCAAATGGCCCAGGATAGGGATTGCCAAATGGTCTAGGACAGGGTTTACCAAATAGTCTAGGACAGGGATTACCAAATTGTCTAGGACAGGGATTACCAAATGGCCCAGGATAGGGATTGCCAAATGGTCTAGGACAGGGTTTACCAAATAGTCTAGGACAGGGATTACCAAATGGTCAAGGACAGAGATATCCAAATGGTCTAGGACAGCGATTGCCAAATGGTCTAGGACAGCGATTGCCAAATGGTCTAGGACAGGGATTGCCAAATGGTCTAGGACAGGGATTACCAAATGGTCAAGGACAGAGATTCCCAAATGGTCTAGGACAGGGATTGCCAAATGGTCTAGGACAGCGATTGCCAAATGGTCTAGGACAGGGATTGCCAAATGGCCCAGGATAGGGATTGCCAAATGGTCTAGGACAGGGTTTACCAAATAGTCTAGGACAGGGATTACCAAATGGTCAAGGACAGAGATTCCCAAATGGTCTAGGACAGGGATTGCCAAATGGTCTAGGACAGGGATTGCCAAATGGCCCAGGATAGGGATTGCCAAATGGTCTAGGACAGGGTTTACCAAATAGTCTAGGACAGGGATTACCAAATTGTCTAGGACAGCGATTGCCAAATGGTCTAGGACAGCGATTGCCGAATGGTCGATCATGAGCTACCGGTAGCTTGCGGTGATATTTCACTTTCTGAAGTAACTTGTTGAAAAGTGATACCTCAAGTTTTATTGAATCAATGTCCTGTCTCAAAGGAAAATTATCGAGTTATAGTTTGTGTTGCACTTGAGTTAAGGCGTTGTTCTGCTTTACTTACCTGTGTGTCATCATTTTCAGCTAAAGGTTAAAACGTTATTGAATTAATAGGTCCGCAATAGGCGCCAATTAATACGATACGCGTCGGAGATGGGCGCCGATTGAAGTGATATTGTTTATTTAGTTGATAGTTGCCCCGTGACCGAGCACTAATTAAAGCGGTATGGTATTATTATGAGATAATTGGTTTTTATAGCCCCGTGATCGAGCGCCAATTATTATATGGTTTTACAATCTAATATTCAATTGAATAAATAAGACCTTTGAAATGTTGCACACGATTTATTGAAGGAATTTAATCTTCGGCACTGAAGATATTTTTAAATGATACAGTTTAGTTGAACTACAGATTATTTATCTGTAACATTTCACGTTCCGATTTTTGAGTACCGTGCTGTGTATAAATATGTGACTACTATATATATTCATACGCACAAGCGGCTTATATAGGCATCTTGGACCCCCTTCTCATTAGTGTCAAAACCAACTAATAGAAAGAGTCCTGGACAGGTGTTGTGAAGGCTAGCTTCCTATCGGGTAGAGGGAGCTAGCGTCACCTGATGTTTTGGTATTACTACGGAGTTGATTTTTAAAGAAAAAATAAATCTTATGGTGTAATTTATTGACATCAGTTCTGAAAAGCGCGTGATTCTCCACGGATGAAGCATTAAAAGGATATTTTACATACAATACTTTAAAGAAAAATGCACGTCATTCATGACTTTTATAATATACGAGGGGAGTCAAAATCAGTATAATTACAAGGTGATAAAAACAAATACAGACAGGCTTAGAGATTAACATTTTTATAACTGAAATTAATCAGGTTTGAAGAGCTATTCACAACATTTAAGAAATTTTTGATGAAAGAGAATGCCATTATTCTCAGTAACCCCCACACAATGTGTTTGAAAAATATATAGGCTATTTGAGTATAGTTTTGTTGAAAAACTTATATAGGCTTTTATTGTGTTTTATAATATTGAAAAGTGAATTTTACTACAAATATACTATCATTTTTACATTATTTCCATTAAAATTATCAATCCAAGCCACAAAGCCTGATTGCTATTAAACAAAGGTGTGATGAAAACCATCTGTACATGTTACAATAGTAGCCAATTCGTGATACTGCACATTTTTAATCTGGGTAGCTGGCGAAACTATTTGACAAATTGAGAGTAGCTTTCATAATCTTTGGGTTTAGTGACCCCTGGTCTAAGTCAGCACTCTCGCGATATTGGGGTTCGAATACCGGCTGGGTGTACTGAGGGTCGTTTATCCTAAATTGTTTTCAACTCGGGTACACGCCTTCTTAATTCTACCTTCATCATCCCGAACACATTAACGTAATTAAATATATTTAAAGTCCAAACAGGATGTAATCAATGGTGCTAGAAAACATTACACACTTGGAACAAGGAAAGTGTCTACACCCCCGCCCCCCTGGAATTTGATGGACCAAATATATGTATTAAAACTTTTCATGGACTGAAGGTCGAGTAACATTTTCTAGCGGACACTCACTAGAAAAATTAGCTGTCAACGCCCTTATTGTTTGAGTGTTTAT
The DNA here is from genome assembly GCA_039000515.1 of Timema cristinae. Classification (NCBI taxonomy): domain Eukaryota; kingdom Metazoa; phylum Arthropoda; class Insecta; order Phasmatodea; family Timematidae; genus Timema; species Timema cristinae. Next base: position 5,785,038 of record JBCFYV010003508.1, on the reverse strand, counting down.
GCATTTACAGAACATTTTTCTAGTATTTACAATTATAATTATTCAATATGAATACCTCTAAAATTGACTAAAACATTATGCAACAAAAAAATATGACTTAAAATAAAATTTAAAAATGCCAAGAAATTATCAATAAAATATACAATTATATAACCAGGGGGTAATGAACAAGGTTAAGTACTTATGATAATTGTATGTAATTAACAAACATGTCATCAATATCCAGGCCCTGGCGATCCGCATGTCGCTTATCCGAATAGGGCCTGGGAACGCCCGTGGGACCATCATGACACAATTACAAAGTTCCCCTGGGTATTTGGATTGATGGAATAATTTTAACTTTTAAGAGTGTGCATCACATGCCAATCAACTCTGTGATACAGTCGGCGAGAAATCTTAAATTTACACCAACACTATTGCACGTGGATCATTTCTCCTTAAACATCAATCAATGGTGATAAAGAGTTAATAGAAGTTCCTAATACAGAACATTGTTGACATTAAATTAATTTTGCATAGAAAATTAAAAAGGCCGTTTTTGACCACTTTAAAATGGCTTCATCTTGGTCTTTCCTTTTTCCTTTAACCTCCATACCTTGCGAGAGCCGGGAGCTGAGTTGGGCCTGCTTTGATGAAAGGCTACACACCAGGGTGGACTGGCAGGTTCCCGGAACTACCAACATACATACATAAATACCACTGAATAGTAGTGTTTTGTCACATTGAGGGAAAACTATGATTCTTTTTTATTTCACTTGCTGCTAGAAAACACTAAGGATGACGAAATATTACATTTGTGTTTAGATGAGAGAAATGCTCAAGTGCATTCTATTTTCAAAGAGCGATGGGCAGAGGTTATTTCACTTGTTGCTTCACCGCTGATGAAAAATAAGCTATAACAAAGTTGAATCGATAAGTTTGTTTCTCACCAAGCATTACATTAGTAATGTAGCTTACAAAATTTACTACATATTAAAATAGTTTTTAAAAAAAATCTCAACTACGAATTTGATATATGCGAGACACCATCATCTGAAAAGTTCGCCAACGTCAATGGATGTTATGTGAGAGCTTCATTTATGGAATACTTCAACAGTCCTCACGGTAAAACTGTATGGCAAACTAATTATGTCAGAACGACAGCCTCTTCCCAGTAAATACTTACGGAGAATTACAATAAGTTAAATTACTTAAAACATCCAATATAGCTAATTGGAAACCATTATAAACATAATAATGTTAATATTTTACTAACGTAATGCTGTTCAATAATGTTCAAATAATTATTTTTAATACTTTTACACTTTTTATATGATAAAAATGTAGACTATTATAAATAAATTTCCTTATCTTTTTACCCGAGCTTCTTAATTGACCTGCTGCTTCTTTCCATGCAACATCCTTAACGACTTGATCCTTGTCAAGAGGTCTCTCTAAATCAAACAGTGATGGTTGTTTAGCAACTGTTTCCAACAACTTTTCATCTTCCAACACAGTAAACAACACTTGTGAATCACCAGTGTTGAATAAAAACCCTCAAGACTAGAGGAAAGTGTTCCGAACACACTTGCGGCTGCGGCCGGACTGCTTGGAGAGGAGTAGAGCCGCTGGGGCCAGAGCCGTTGGCAGCAGCCGCAGGCGACCGCCGCCTGATCAGTATTCACAAAACAAATACTCTTACGTTTAGATTAAGAAAATGTTTTCAAACAACACAAAGAAATAAAAAATTGGATGTTTGTACATTTAATACCATCGTATATTGTCACATGTGATATTTTATTACTATTCTCAGACTTAGGTACTCACTGAAACTTTTGATTTTAAAAAAAAATCATCAAGAATTGAACGGATAGCTTTATGTCAGTCCAAATCAAACCCGCCTACCATGATATCTCCTCCTTGTCCACCCCTGGCTTCTACTTTCAGCCCTCCCCTTCTCCTGAACAACTAACACTCCTTTCTAAATACTTCACAAGCCGCCACTGCATGTGACCCATTGAACAAAGCCGCCCGTATTGTAGTAGAAGTAACACTAATTCTAACATTATGGTTGAAATACTTTCTATTTACAGAAACAATTAATAAAGTAGTTCTAACATAATCATATTTTATTATGGTATCTCGACAGAAAATATTTCAAACGTGTGAACGTCAGTGTTGGCGTAGTAATTAACACATTATTACTTTGACCCAGGACTTAGGTTCGATGCTGACCAGATGCAAATATTGTGGCTATAAGTATTAACTTTTGTTTTCCTACAATCTTCTCCAGGTGAAAGCTTACGAGTTTCCTTAACATCCACCTTTCTTATATTGTGTCCTTAGATTAGTAAGTCGCTAACAGCCAACTCCTTGGCACTAAAAATTACAATTAAATTATTATTACTGTCCTCGTTTTTATAAATTGTGACTATAATTTTCTCTTGCGATGATAAAATATTGAAATATTGTTCATTAGCAGGGCCTGGATTTTTATGAATAAAAATGTACCATAAGCTTATATAAGATGTATGAAAAATTACTTTAAATTTTCAAAATAATTATATAAAAATATGGATTAAAATTCGTAATCGAATTTTGTTAACTATAATATTGTTAACAAATATCTGCCACACAAGTAATAGCTACCCCCTCCCAACACAGCCCTAAACACACTACAGCTTAGTTATACTCCATTCACAGTAGGAATTACTCTCTGAAAGGTCTTTTTTCCTACCAATATCCTACTATATAACATTTTCTGGTATGGAAAAAGGCCTTTCAGAAAACATTTCCTACGCTGAACAGACTTTACAGCGTCTGGTATTTATAACCAACCAAGCAAATATGATACAAAGTTCATTGCCTTTAATATCTTATCATTCCGAGAACTGCGTGTTAACAAAATTATGTTTGAATATTTGTGCATTAATAAAATATTGCGAGTGCTTGGAAACATACTTATTCATCATAAATGCCTAAAAATGACCAAAAAAATTCAAAACAAAATACGGGATCACGAAGAGAATCTATGTACAGACAGACTGTGAAATATCAACATTACATGTCATCAAGATTAATTTCAAGACAACAAATAAATGAAGATGTTTGCCAAGTCTCCTGGCCACATTTCTAGATGATCAACATCATAAGACGCTACCCCCCCCCCCCCACTCGTCTTCAAGATTTCATAACTGAACCAGAAGTCTGTCAACGGAGAATTAATTGATTTCTTGATCTCACCTTTCAGGTTCTTTGTGGTTTCTACACGACTTATGTTTATTAAACCTCCTGTTGAAATGTTGGTTCCTGCGGGGTTTCTCCGAGCTACCGGTATAGTCTCTCCCTGCTAATTTTCAGAAGATATATACTGGTAGAGTATTTCCTAGTTTTTTATCTTGTTCATGGTCATTTCCATGTCTACTTGACCGATTTTAAAAATTCTTTCACCAATATAAAGCTACATTATCAGCAAGTAACATAGGCTATATTTTATTTTGAAAATTTAATTTATTCCTCATAAAAATGTCGATAGTATATGATATAGTCGTTGAAAAAAAAAGTTGAAGGAGGGGTGGTGGTGGTAGGGGTGAGGAAAGAGAAATAGATGTAGTGACGAGGAACGCAAAAAAAAAAAAAAAAGATTAAAATCAAATTTGGGGAAACGAGGGAGTAAATGAAAGTGGAGGAAGCTGAAAAATTAATTTGATTTTAACAATTTGTTTGATTGGTGTATACACAATTCCTTTCGCGCCTAGAGCAAACAAAATTATAGAGGAATGAGATGAAAATAGGAGGAGGATAAAAAGAGGGAGGGGGCTATACAGTGATGGTAGGACTGTATTTTTAAAAAAAAAGTAAAAAAGGTTTTGTTTTTATATTGACATGATGGATGATTTGAAGCTTTGTTTTATTGGATTCTTTACAATATTTTTTACGGGGAAGGGGGCTATATATATATATATATAATTAAAACAGCATTTTACCCCAAATTTTAATCCATAAACCCTGGTGAAAGTCGAGTCGAGTAGAATCGATACTTGAGCCGCCAAACGGGTCAAACAGCTTGTGGTGGAGTTTTAGACTCTAGTCACGGTTGTTACATGCTTCATCCGCAACAACTGGAACATCAGGAGGGACGACTTACAAGCTGAATACCATTTGAGTACTTGGACACACAGGGTTATTGTTTTGGTTTTTCAGTCGGTAAAATTGTAACGACTCTTGACTCCGGTTTCAAAATAAATAACAATGTTTTATACTTTTTTTAAATTATTATTTAGGCCTGAAATTTAAATATTTGGACTGACACTTTTTTTAAAGTGTAAATTCACAATATTAAAGAAACTTCCCATGAAGTTATCTGTACAGGAGCATCAGTTTGAAAATAGAGAAGAGTCGGAAGTCGAAGGCTTGGCGTGCCGAGTCCACAGCCCCGGGTTTTCGGAACGGAACCTCCTGGGAACTGGCTGGGAGGGTTGAGACTATTTTTTACTCTTGAATGTTTTTGGTTATTTTTATCAAGGCCAAAGCTGGTTCATTTTCTTATTATTAAGCTCCCTCGTCCTGCTCCCACAGATTGGTTAGTGTAGGCCAGCGGCTCCCACAGATTGGTTAGTGTAGGCCATCCTGCTCCCACAGATTGGTTAGTGTAGGCCAGCGACTCCCACAGATTGGTTAGTGTAGACCAGCGGCTCCCACAGATTGGTTAGTGTAGGCCATCCTGCTCCCACAGATTGGTTAGTGTAGGCCATCCTGCTCCCACAGATTGGTTAGTGTAGGCCATCCTGCTCCCACAGATTGGTTAGTGTAGGCCAGCGGCTCCCACAGACTGGTTAGTGTAGGCCATCCTGCTCCCACAGACTGGTTAGTGTAGGCCAGCGGCTCCCACAGACTGGTTAGTGTAGGCCAGCGGTTCCCACAGATTGGTTAGTGTAGGCCAGCGGTTCCCACAGATTGGTTAGTGTAGGCCAGCGGCTCCCACAGATTGGTTAGTGTAGGCCATCCTGCTCCCACAGATTGGTTAGTGTAGGCCATCCTGCTCCCACAGATTGGTTAGTGTAGGCCATCCTGCTCCCACAGATTGGTTAGTGTAGGCCATCCTGCTCCCACAGATTGGTTAGTGTAGACCATCCTGCTCCCACAGATTGGTTAGTGTAGGCCAGTGGTTCCCACAGATGGGTTAGTGTAGGCCATCCTGCTTCCACAGATTGGTTAGTGTAGGCCAGCGGCTCCCACAGACTGGTTAGTGTAGGCCATCCTGCTCCCACAGATTGGTTAGTGTAGGCCAGCGGCTCCCACAAACTGGTTAGTGTAGGCCATCCTGCTCCCACAGATTGGTTAGTGTAGGCCAGCGGTTCTTACAGATTGGTTAGTATAGACCAGCGGTTCTCAAACCTTCTCGCCTCGCGAACCCCTTTCACAAACATCCGAGTTGCACCCTGATAAATACCCATAGCTACACACTTAATTTTATACAACAATTTTATAAAATGTAGCTACTAATTGTAATCAAATTGTTTAATATATTTAAATTAGCATACTATAGCTCCGGTAGGTACTTTGGGATACCCCACCAAATATAAAAGAATAATATTGAAACTACTTGACTACAAGCCCAAATAATTATACAGTCATTTAAAAATTAAAAGTGAAATTAAATAAGCAAAGTTCTGTAGTAACATTTTATTATCTTTACTGTCACAATATTATCACATCTGCCACGTTTTTTTTATTGTGGTACCAGAAATTTCTGCTTTGACATAACTGAAATACTCTCCTTTTATCACAAAATTCCATGCCAATTTTAGTTTCGGAAATTGTTTACAAGTTTTAACGTGACTTAGTGAGAAGGATGCGTTTGCTCTGGATGGCACCGAGCCTGAGTCAGGAAGGAACCCCCAGAGACGATAAATAAAGTCTCAAGTCACTTTCACATTGAACTTATTTCTGTATTTATTTTTTAAATAGGCATGTGAAAACAAATATTTATAGCTCAAATACGTAGAAGACAATGGTAACAAAGCTGTAATAGCTTTAGTCTCTAACATTGGGAACTCCTCCTTTAAACTTAACCAGAAACCAATTAATGACAAAGATTTATAGCTTTCCTTTAATTCAAAATCAGTGTAAATTTCAAGGAGCTGCTCTTTCTCACTCACGCTTAATGTGGAGAATTCCAAAACTGCTGTCTCTTTCAAGGGATTATGAATCCAATTGTTATTACTAGGCATTGTTGGGAAATATCCTCTGAAGGTTTTCTAAGTCCCTTCAAGTATTCTATAACCATGTTATTAACACTTTCGTCCAGAGAAAGCTGATTGTTGTTACCATAAAGTCGTGAAGGGTATCAAAGCACTCCTTTTGATTGATAATTAAACATGTTTCTTTTAAAAAAAAAAACCATTTGATACGGTCTTGTACAGTAAAAACGTTAATACTCGGCCCCTGAAGAGAGAGGTTTAAACTGTTCATTTTTTATAAAATGTCTGCCAAATAGATCAAAGCCTGGAGCCACATTTTATCTTGCATGCACTTTGCTTTGTGAAAGGGATGGTTAGTCTGGCCGCACACCGGAACAGACACAATGTCTTTAGACAAAATGTCTTGGTAATATATGTCTTGGCAAATGACAGCTTTAGTCACAATCAGTCACGATTAGACGTCTGGTCGTAGGACACTGAATGTTTGTTTCCGCTAAAGATATTTCCATTCGCGCGGTTGCTCAAGTTGATTGCGAACCTGCTACCCTACCTCGTGGCATTACCCATTGTGAGTTATTATCTAATTCATTTAAGAAACAACATAAATCTCTTTTGACGTTAATTGGATGCAACCAACAGCCACGATCAGGTTTTCCATCTTCTAATAATTTATAGCACAGAACAACAGCTATTTCTTCATCGCTTGCCATCTTTCCACTGGCTCCTCGTGATCAAGTGTATTTTCAAGAGACAAATTGTCTTGTCTTGTCTTATCCAGTGTGCGGTCAGCCAGTAAGAAAAACGAAAACTTAATGTTTAAGTTCAGACACTCTTGTAAGAGTTCTACCTTGAGATAACCACCTGACTTCAGTGTGAGACAATAAACAGTTGTAAATGATTCCCATTTCCTCACAAAGTACTGAAAAAAACCTCCATTACAGAAATATTTTGGCGAACCTCTTGGAATATTATGCGAACCACAGTTTGGGAAACGGTGGTGTAGATTGTACGGGCCTTACACGCCGGGGCTATCAGCGTCTGAGACTATACTGTTAGTAAATCACTAAGAGGGGGAGTTAAATGTATTTCGCTCGGAGACTCTGAATCCAAACCTATTTTACTGGTCATAAATCCTGTATATTTACAAGTCCACCCTATGTAGGGGACTAGTCTACTACCTATTTCGTCATCGTCCCCTCATGACAAAAAGTATCATACACACTTTTCTAAACCATTTTAGAAAAACCACTCCCATTACACCCGACCAAGATTTCAACCTCGATCTCACCGTCATTGAATGCGAGACTTGCGTCTTAGACTATTTAGCCACCGAAGTGGCCACTTAAATAAAATAATGGTTGTAGCTAATAGTTGTTTCTAAACTATCAGCAAAGCTAGGTTATATACATTTTTTTGTTTCTAAATATAAAACTATTTTATAGTACAAATACATTTAAAAAAAAGGCAGAACAGATTAAGAATTATTTTTCAAGAATAATAAAAAATCTGACAACAGACAAAATTCAATTGAAAAAATAAAACAGACAAAGGTTGAACATTGCACAAACATAATATTTTGAAAACAACATTTGAACGATAACTACTTATTAGTAATAAAAAAATTAATTTTTTACTTTAGTGAAGATATTGCGACTTTACAAATATATTTTTTGAAGCTTACATTATTTGAATTGATCGTTTTATACAACATAATAAATCATGTTTTTCTCATATATTTTTATAACCCAACCCCCCCATTCCCACCTTAAATCATTCTCCATCCGATTTCACACCAGGTGAATATTACAATTTAGACCAACCCAAATTTGACCCGCTCCCCCAGAATTGGTTGGTCGAAGCCTAAGCCCTTTGGCTCAGCAAAGGACAACAAAAATAATGTTTAATGCGCCAGTTAAAATAATCGGCGACAAACAATCTTTATTCACCATTCACAACAGATGCTTATTATTCGCCCCTGCCAACGAACGCTCGATATTTAGCCCATGGTACAAACGCTCGATATTCTCCCCACGCAACAAACACTCGATATACTCCCCTCGCAACCAACGCTCGATATTCTCCCCACGCAACAAACACTCGATATTCTCCCCACGCAACAAACGCTCAATATTCTCTCCACGCAACAAACGCTCGATATTCAACCCTCGCAACAAACGCTCGATATTCTCCCCACGCAATAAACGCTAGATATGTTCCCCTCGCAACAAACGCTCAATATTCTCCCCTCGCAACAAACGCTCAATATTTTCCCCTCGCAACAAACGCTCAATATTCTCCCCTCGCAACAAACGCTCAATATTCTCCCCACGCAATAAAAGCTCGATATGTTCCACTCACTACAAACGCTCAATATTCTCCCCTCGCAACAAAAGCTCAATATTCTCCCCTCGCAACAAAAGCTCAATATTCTCCCCTCGCAACTAACGCTCAATATTCTCCCCACGCAATAAACGCTCGATATGTTCCCCTCGCAACAAACGCTCAATATTCTCCCGTCGCAACAAAAGCTCAATATTCTCCCTTCGCAACAAACGCTCAATATTCACCCCTCGCAACAAAAGCTCGATATCCTCCCCTCGCAACAAACGCTCAATATTCTCCCCACGCAACAAACGCTTGATATTCTCCCCACGCAACAAACGCTCAATATTCTCTCCACGCAACAAACGCTCGATATTCAACCCTCGCAACAAACGCTCGTTATTCTCCCCACGCAATAAACGCTAGATATGTTCCCCTCGCAACAAACGCTCAATATTCTCCCCTCGCAACTAACGCTCAATATTCTCCCCACGCAATAAACGCTCGATATGTTCCCCTCGCAACAAACGCTCAATATTCTCCCCTCGCAACAAAAGCTCAATATTCTCCCTTCGCAACAAAAGCTCAATATTCTCCCCTCGCAACAAACGCTCGATATCCTCCCCTCGCAACTTACGCTTAATATTCTCCCAACGCAATAAACGCTCAATATGTTCCCCTCGCAACAAACGCTCAATATTCTCCCCTCGCAACATAAGCTCGATATCCTCCACTCGCAACAAACGCTCGATATTCTCCCCATGCAATAAACGCTCGATATTTTCCCCTCGCAACAAACGCTCAATATTCTCCCCACGCAACAAGCGCTCGATATTCTCCCCACGCAATAAACGCTCAATATTCTCCCCTCGCAACAAAAGCTCAATATTCTCCCTACGCAACAAGCGCTCGATATTCTCCCCTCGCAACAAACGCTCAATATTCTCTCCTCGCAACAAAAGCTCAATATTCTCCCCACGTAACAAGCGCTCGATATTCTCCCCTCGCAACAAACGCTCATTATTCTCCCCTCGCAACAAAAGCTCAAATATTCTCCCCACGCAACAAGCGCTCGATATTCTCCCCACGCAACAAGCGCTCGATATTCTCCCCACGCAATAAACGCTCAATATTCTCCCCTCGCAACAAAAGCTCGATATCCTCCCCTCGAAACAAACGCTCGATATTCTCCTCACGCAATAAAAGCTCGATATGTTCCCCTCGCAACAAACGCTCAATATTCTCCCCTCGCAACAAAAGCTCAATATTCTCCCCTCGCAACAAAAGCTCAATATTCTCCCCACGCAACAAGCGCTCGATATTATCTCCACACAACAAGCGCTTGATATTCTCCCACGCAACAAACGCTCAATATTCTCCCTCGCAACAAACGCTCAATATTCTCCCCACGCAACAAGCACTCGATATTCTCCCCACGCAACAAGCGCTCGATATTCTCCCCACGCAACAAGCGCTTGATATTTTCCCCACGCAATAAACGCTCGATATGTTCCCCTCGCAACAAACGCTCGATATTCTCCCCACGCAACAAACGCTCAATATTCTCCCCACACAATAAAAGCTCGATATTCTCCCCACACAATAAACGCTCGATATTTTCCGCACACAACAAACGTTCAAATATCTCCTCTCGTATCAAACGCTCAATATTCTCCTCTCGCAACAAACGCTCAATATTCTCCTCTCGCAACAAACGCTCAATATTCTCCCCACGCAACAAACGCTCAATATTTTCCACAAGCAACAAACGCTTGATATTCAGCCCTCGCAACAAGCGCTCAATATTTTCCCCAAACAAAAAACGCTTGATATTTAGCCCTCGCAACAAGCGCTCGATATTCTCCCCACGCAACAAACGCTAGATATTCTCCCCACGCAACAAACGCTCAATATTTTCCCCAAAAAACTAACGCTTGATATTTAGCCCTCGCAACAAGCGCTCGATATTCTCCCCACGCAACAAACGCTCAATATTTTCCCCAAACAACAAGCGCTCGATATTCAGCCCTCGCAACAAACGCTCGATATTCTCCCCACGCCACAAACGCTCAATATTTTTCCCAAACAACAAACGCTTGATATTTAGCCCTCGCAACAAGCGCTCGATATTCTCCCCACGCAACAAACGCTCAATATTTTCCCCAAACAACACGCGCTCGATATTCATCCCTCGCAATAAACACTCGATATTCGCCCCACGCAACAAACACTAGATATTTAACCCACGAAATATTTAGCCCACCCAACAAACACTCGATATTTAGCCCACGCAACAACGCTAGATATTTGCCCTCGCAACAATCGCTTGATATTTGCCCTCGCAGCAAACGCTCAATATTTGCCCTCGCAACAAACGTTTGAATTTTGCCCTCGCAACAAACGTTCGATATTTGCCCCTCGCAACAAACGCTCGATATTCGCTCCATGTAACAAACGCTCGATATTTGCTCAATGTAACAAACTCTCGATATTTGCTCCATGTAACAAACGCTCGATATTCGCTTCATGTAACAAACGCTCGATATTCGCTTCATGTAACAAAACGCTCGATATTCGCTCCATGTAACAAACGCTCAATATTCGCTCCATGTAACAAACGCTCGATATTCGCTCCATGTAACAAATGCTCGATATTTGCTCCATGTAACAAACGCTCGATATTCGCTTCATGTAACAAACGCTCGATATTCGCTCCATGTAACAAACGCTCAATATTCGCTCCATGTAACAAACGCTCGATATTCGCTCCATGTAACAAACGCTCGATATTCGCTCCATGTAACAAATGCTCGATATTTGCTCCATGTAACAAACGCTCGATATTTGCTCCATGTAACAAACACTTGATATTCAACCCTCGCAACAAACGCTCGATATTTGCTCCATGTAACAAATGCTCGATATTCGCTCCATGTAACAAACGCTCAATATTTTCTCCATGTAACAAACGCTAGATATTCTCTCCATGTAACAAACGCTAGAAATTCGCCAGTCACAGAAAACGCTGGTAAATAAATTGAAATTTGTAAACTCGGGCCTAATGTATAAACTAAAGTGTTGGTCTATAGAGAAGCTCAACATTTAATTCAAAATAAATCCAACTATCTTGACCCAGTCATGGTACAAATAGCAAATAGGCACAAAGTCCGAGTTTCTTAGAAAGGCCGTTATTTGAAAACTGAAAACTCATGTTGCCACAATGGCTGGGAAAAAATATTACAATTATTATATTTATATTCCTAGTCCGTTTATTAAATAATGTAAATATAAAATATAAGGTAATCCATAAGGAAGTATGAAATCTTTTGATAGTGTTCTAGAGGAACTTTATAAAATAAATCATATACGATATACATAATGAATAACATTTTAGAAAACATTCTAAAGTAGTTAAAAAGTAAGTAATGAGTGGTAATAATTAAAGTTAAGACTTAGATAGAAAACTCAGCAGATAACTATAACAAAATAAAAAAAATTAATTTAATGAATTTGTTTCAAAATTGGTAGATAAAGTAAGCGAGATTAAAATTTTATTTTGTTATAGTTATCTCCTAAGTTTTCCATCTAAGTCTTAACTTTAATACTTAATGAATGCCAAATGTTGATGGCTTTCAATTAATGTTGGGAAAAGGCAAGGGAACTTGCTAACTTTCATGGTAAATGAAGGATAGCCAAACTTATTTTAACAACATTTCAACTGAGGGAGCTAACCCTTAACTTATATATTCCTTACTTAACCAAATCAAGTTATTATATTATATTGGTGATTAATCAAGCTAGCAAAGTGTAATAACTGCTGTTCCATCTTTTATACACTCCCCATCCTGCAGGCTTTTAATAAAATATCCTCTCATCTTTTGGCTTGCTTGTAGCGTCTCTTGTTTTCTTGTAGAGTCACCAGCAAGACTCAGAAGGGTTTGACTCCCGTGGGAGACCAAACTGTAGTTCTTGGCTTGGTTCACTGCCAGGACATATTGTGGGCAGAGATTGCCCCAAGCCTTGCACAACCACTCTTCTTGCTTGGCCCAGAATTTGGGACTCAAAAAAACGGAGTTTGTGAATGTTTAATATCATACATGTTTAAATAAGAAATATTGGCTGGTTACGGTGGGGATGTAATGTATGTGAGAAAAGTCCTATGTTTTTTGAAGTTTTTAGAGCAAAACATCTTTTTGGCGAAAATAAATAAAATATTTCTTCATTACAAATATAAAGTTTAATTTTCTTCACATGGTGATATCAACAGTTATTGTTATTGGATATATGTCACGAACCTAGCGGCATTAGATGACAGACTCTTTAAATTAAGAAAAAATGTTGTCATTAAATTCCAGGACATCTTTGACAGATGGTCACCACACGAAGAAAATTAAACTTCAGGTTTATACTGGAGCAATATTTTATTTATATTGACCAAAAAAGTTTTTATATAAAAACTGCAAAAACACTGTCCTTTTCTTGCCTTCCTGCATCCCCACCTTAATGTCCTGAAAGTTGTAGAAAATATTCTCATATCTTACCTCTGTTTTGGTTAGACATACAATTCTTAATTCAAATACACTAGCAAAGTGTGATATGTTTTAATTCATCTTACGTAATTTCTCATTTTTACCAAAATTACCTTGAGCTTACTTAGTACGCTTTGTTTGAATAACATTTAAACATCCTCATAGTTTACAAATTAGTTGCAACCTTTAATCATTTAATAGAGTATAAATGATAACATTTACTGTATTTCCTAGTTCTGCTCTAACTATTGATGGTTATAAGTTAATAAAACTTTAATAATTTCCTTAATTTTGATCTGGTGTATTTCCTGTTACCTGCCCTTATCATTTCCTGTCTTATGAACACGGCAATATAATGGCTTGTAATAAACACTCTGTTGTTTTTGTTTGTTGCAGATCTATCAGCATCTAAGATGGTACACGAATCCGGCCGAGCAGCGCTGGATAGTCCGGATACTGTTTATTGTGCCCATTTATGCTTTCTACTCGTGGGTTAGTCTGCTTTTCTTCAACAGTGAGAGCTACTATGTGTACTTCTTCACTGTGCGAGACTGCTATGAAGGTCAGTTAACACATTCTATTGGATAGTTGCATTGGATCAGTCAGTTCTATTACATTCTTCCTGGGCTACAAACCCTGTAATCATCACAAGACAAAGCTAGAATAATCAAGTGTTGTAGATTATGGTGGACAGGACATGTAGTGTATATATGGAGAAACTAGAATCTTGTTCAGGGCACTGACTGGTAAACCCACTGGGAAGAGATCATTGGGAAAACCTTGAGGCAGATGAAATATGTTGTCTAGTGGTCAGAATTCATGGTTTCAAATTCAGAGGCCTTGGGATCAATCCCAGCGCTTCCAAAATCTATCTCTGAAGCAAGTATCAGATCACTGTATCCTGCTTACAGTCGGTATCAAAAGAAGCAACGAGGTGAGTATACCACAAGTTTAGACAGGCTCAGAAACAAACACTTGTGGGTCAAGTTATACTGATTCAGTTCTCTAATTCCACCACTACAACACACAAATGAAGGAAACAAAACAAGTATCAGATTTACCAAATTTTTGTCTCAACACTATATGAGTGTAATGACACCTGCTACAACCATGATTGTGATGAGGATATGATACAAGTGTGGACCCGGCTTTAGACTCTAATATCTTATTACAGAGATATTACATTTACAATACACATCTAATGTTTTCTGATGAGGTCTGTATGTTGGAGCGAGTGAATTTGTTGTTTGTTGCAGCATTTGTGATTTACAATTTCTTGAGCTTATGCTACGAGTACCTGGGAGGAGAAGGTAACATTATGAGCGAGATTCGAGGAAAGCCCATCAGGTAGGTTTCTGAGAACACAACATTATTTAAGTTTACATTTAGTTTGTCAAATTTTGAGTTGCTTTTTTTGCATTATATTTGTTTATAATATTTGTATATATTTTCAAATTACTTCCCATAAATATTTTGCGGGCAGCATTGTTTTATTTAAAGTTACAGTTACTTCTTTATTATCATTTTATTATTTAAAATTGTAATTTGTTTTTACATTTTTACTAGACTTTATTGTGACACTGTTTACAAAAATATTTCAGAACCTTACATTGATAAAGTGTTATTTATTGTAAAATAGCTGGTATACCTTCTCTATACACAATACTTTGAACTCTTTACTGTTGGTGATATATTAAAATAGAAGAAGAGTGACACAACATAAATAATTAGTTGTTAAAAGGTTAAAACAAACTAAGGCGACATAGAAGCAGTTTAGAAAAGGAGCTGTTCAATTTTAATGTTTCTGGCCTAATTTGATCCGCTCTTTGAATTCATCATATTACATTTTTGTTTTATGGACTTTTCTAGGAACTTTTTAAGACCTATATAAACTCTGATGTTTAGATTTCTAGGATATTCAGAACTCAGAAGTGTTTGAATAACTCATGGGAACAGACAAATATAAAAATTATATCAAATAAGGATGTTCTACATCCAGCTGCATTCTTTATATAATTTATTTTTTTACAATATCAACATAACCATGACAATCCCAAATCATTTATGTCAACCAATGAATTTTAAAAATAATCTTTGAAACTCAACATTAATCAGCCCATAAACTGAGTGCACAATGAATGCAATTTATAGAAAATTTAATACTTGCCTAGGAGCAATGTATGAGAAAATAAGTTATAAAAATTGTTACAAAACATTTTATAAGAAAAAGCATCACAATTCAACAAAGAGCATAAATGAAATAATCAGCTGTCTGAAAGACAGATATTGGTCCCTGCAATTTCCTGCCTTATTTCACTTTTCTACTAAAAAAAAGTTTTTTGTTATAGTTTGTGAACAGACCCTTAATTCTTAATCCAATTTTAAAATTTAAAATTTTCATTATCTTACCATTATTTGTGGTGCTCTTTCTATATAATTAAAATATTCAAATTTTTTACTACACCTAGAAGTTTTTTGTATTTTTTAGATTTTAGCCACCCCTACCCCAATATTTTTTAAATCTTAGTTATGAAACTAAAAACTTTCATACTTTTCTAGTTATCTGGAAAAGTCCATACACATTTCTGACAAATTTTAATTTTATACCACACCGAAATTTTTTTTTTTTTTTTTTTAAGTTTTGGAAATTTACATTCCATTCCTCACCCCAATTCTTGTTTTGAAAGTATAAATGTTCAGGCCCTTAGAGTTATGTAAGGTTGTCCTCATACATGATACATATATATAAATACTTTTCTACTATGCAGTAGGGGTTTTATTCTATTATCTTAGAATTTATTTTACTGCAAATGATGTGGAGATCAGGGTTTGAATCTTGGTGGGATGTCCTATCCTAAGTTTTTTTTTCCTAAATGATTTTCCACTCTCTCTCCATGAAAATACTAGCACACTTTATCTATAGTCTAGTCTTCCTCATCAGTCATCACTGATACATTAGCGGTGTTGTTACCTAAACGTATTGCTCAAACAGGTAGTTATAAGCAGTGCTAAAAAAGAAACAAAAAATACATCATAGTCTCTATGGATACCAAGTATTTAATTTCAAAATAATAGCAATGGATGAATGTAGAAGTTCCTTGAGTGACATTTCATCCTCTGCTGCAAATGTCACACAGAGTAGCTAAACCAGAGTGCTGGAAGCAGTTCTGAATAGTAGCCATTGCCACACTCTTCCACGCCTTGTCGGCAAAAGGTATACATCAAAGTATTCTCTCTGTCTCTACTTGCGGCAACCGCAGTATAAAGCTTGAATCTGTAAAGTGGGGTGCATTGGCTATCTGCTCTCAGCATTTCATCCCCTTCCCATTCCATAATTCTAGTTGCTCTTTATGCTATCAAATTAAAAACTATATTAGAGAAGCAGTTTTTCCAGTCTTAAGTTCAAACACCAATAAAGGTTTTCTTTCATAGAGTTACAATGTTAGAATTACATTTTTCTTCGGACATTTAGGTTTTAAGATTCACTTATTATTCATTATAAACTAAATGTTTAACATATAGTCCTATTGAAATATATATGAATTAGAAAATATTATTTAGGTTAATTGTACCCGGATGTTCACTACATCAGAGTCCAATAAATCCATAGTTGAGTAATTAATGTATATAACAGTATAAGACAGGGGCACACCCACGGAGGGGGATTTGAGGGCTGAAACCCTCCCCCTCGCAAGCTGAAGGTCCTCCCCCAGAAAATTAATAATATTACAAAAAATACAATTATAATAATTTTCACAGAAGAGCATAAAGATATTGATGTCACTGTAAAAAACTAGACATGGTTTAAGTCTTTACTCTTTGTACATGAAGTTTTGAAGTGGGTACAGTAATTGAAATTATTATTTTAGAGCAATTATATCAGAAATAGAGGAAGGGGCAAATCCTCGGTGTGAAGAATGTGTGAACACAGACCTGTTAACCAGTGGCGTACACAGTGACAGAGGGTAGGTCGAGGATCAGATTTTGGTACCAATTAGCTTAAATTCTACCATTTGCATTCTTTGAAATAAAAACTTTCCCTGGGGGAGAAATCCCTGAACCCCCACTTTTTAGGGAGCATCACTGATTCTCCCATCTTTCTTATCCCCCTACTTCAAATCAGATTTTCAAATGTTACAGTAATTGAAATATATAATGGTGCAATTATGAAAATTATTAGTTAAAAACAGGTGACCTGGCGGTCTAGGGGTAAGGTGTTAGACTTCTATGCTGGCGTCCGGGGTTCAATCCTCGGTCCCGGCATAGATTTATCTGAATACCAAACCCTTCCTTCACCTCTGACAAGACATCTTGTGAATGTGGGGAATGCCAGGCCTCCACCGTGGTTCGGATTCCACGTTAAACTGTAGGTCCTCCATTTCATCTCACAATCACCCTACCATTACACATTAGCGTAAGTGCGTATATCCCGACCGGGTAGTAAGACGCGGTGCTAATAATAATAATTAGGTAAAAAGCACCCCCCACCCCTACTAAAATCCTGGGTGCACCCCTGATAGAAGAAAATAACAAATAAGTGTAGCACATTTTTTGTTTTTTGTTTTACTTTGCAGGCAGATTTCAAACTTAGGCTAAGGTTTGCCTTATTTTGTTAATACAAAACAACCAACAGTAAATATAATTTCTTTTTGGCTTTAAGATTGAATGTATTCTGTAATTACTATTTGGATTGAAGATGATTTGGCGACTAAGTAATGGGAAAAAAATAATTCTACATTCATTAGGAAAATACAAGATTGATCCCATGGTTTAAGACGGAATATTTGAAATATATATATCGATTTAGTTTTATTTTAAAAGAAAATATACAGCCTCTGTGCTAACCGAACTTCTAAGTTATATCCATGTGAGATTTAAGCATAATCAGTTTAGTGATTTTTGCATCAAAGAGTAACATACAGAGATTAACTCATTTTTATAAATAAATATATATATATATATATAATAGATAAAATTTTGGAGGTTAAATTTACCAATCTTTTACCATATTTTTTCACTTACAGACACACAACTGCAAGGAAAGTTTGTGGGAGGTTATAAACCTGAGATGTTTCTAGAAGATAGAATGAGTTTATTCTTTATGTGTAGTACTTTTATAAATCTCTCCTTCACACCTCATTATGTATAGTAAGAACACAGTAAGAATTGAAGTTTACAATAATGCAAACTTATTTTTTTACAGTCAGAATTTGGTATTTCTTAAAACTGTACTATCGGTCGGTATTGATACCAACTATCAGAACTGGCCGATGAATATCACATGACATGGTACATGAATATACGAAAGTAGTTTTAGTAACCCTCAACCTTCTTGCTATGTTCTTAGTTCTTAAGTTAAAATGGTTATTTATGTTCAAAGCCTTCCCCTAAAATATTTCAAATGATTACTTTTTGTGCAACTAAAAATGATATAGTTTAGTTATTTTTAAGTTCATCTAACTGGTATTAAGACTAGAATGTAAAACTTGTACAATCTTTTAAACACATTCTTAGGAACCCTCTTTTGAAACCCTTTGTACGGTAACATGATTTATAAAAAGGTTCTCACAACTTAAAATCGGCCAAACTAATGGTGGCTGGTGTTATGATGGTTAGTTCTATTCTTGTTGTTGTGTTGGACAACTTGACAAACATATTACCCACTATGGCATGGCAAGGTTCGTTAACAATCATTTTAAATATATGTATACCTTGCTTTTAATAACATGTTGCCAAACCTCATTTGTTTGTACATCCCACTTTTAGGGACTTATCTGAATGTTAACAACATTCTAAACTTTTTTGCATATATTCATACTTCAAGTCATATAGTATGCAGTTCTCACTTTTTAGAGATATTGTAAATATCTATAAAATAACACCAATAAAATAGTAAAATGCTATTCATTTTAGCAGAAAAAACTGTTTGTGTTTTTAAAAGATCCTTTCGATGAAAATTGTACTGCGCAATACATATTTCCGCTGTGATTTGACCTTCTTGTGTTGTTCAGGTCTAACTGCATGTACGGGACCTGTTGCTGGTGGGGAGGACCTACACTATCGGCTTCCTAAGGTTCTGTAAGCAGGTCACCCTTCAATTCTGTTTGGTGAAACCTGTCATGGCGTTCGTGATCATCTTCCTACAGGCGTTTGGTCACTACCACGATGGAGATTGGAGGTGTGTGTTATTAGCATCCCCATCTCGGAAGCCACAACTGAAAGACGCATGATTATTCAAACCACCCCTTATGTTTTAAATACATTTCATTTTTGTGTATTTTCTAGAATTGAACAAATTTAAATGTCAATAGCCAGTTAAAAATCCAACAAGTCAACTACTTATCCTTTTCAGGCATTTTTAAAGATAGAAAACGTGGTTTTACATCCAAGTTGGGTAGGCCTACTTTTGTGCAAGGATGAACAGCTTTAAAGTACTTTTTATCATACTCGATGCTATTACATACTAATATAATCAAAATGTTTATAACCAAAATATACTTTTTGTTTGTAAATTGAAAAATGACACATGACATAGGAATTTAAACTGAGATCCTGATCTATACAGAGTTCTCAACTCACGGTCATTCTTCACTCATTCGACAAATCCTGCTTAGCTCAATGGTAGAGCATTGGGCAAGGGTCCCAGGCTCGACTCCTATGCCTAAGTAAATATATGAATATGATACTTGATGCGGTTACATTGATAACCTCAAACATAATTTTCCTCTTTCAAGCTCCTTTATTCCTATACAGATAATTGTACAAGCATTAGTTTTCTTCCATAAAATATTTTTTTTTGTTTAATTCGCTCGGTATTGTTATAAAATGTATGTTTTCAGCCCTGATGGCGGGTACTTGTACGTTACCATCATCTATAACATCTCGGTGAGCTTGGCTCTGTACGGTCTGTTCCTATTCTACTTCGCCACTCGGGACTTACTGACACCCTTTGAGCCAGTGCTCAAGTTCTGCACTGTCAAGTCTGTCATCTTCCTGTCATTCTGGCAAGGTCAGTTTCACCCTCAAGCTTGACATGAAATGACAGTATTCATCTAGCAGAAATATAATATATAAACAACTTATTGTATAGTCAAAGAAGTAAAGAAAAATATGAAATCATAAATCTCAATTAATGAATATAACAAACATTAAAAAGCGAAATTTAAGAAGGCAAACATATTTCCATTATTACCACTAGGCATTTGTTTTCAAATAAAAATGTTAAAAATGTAAGTATGCAGAGGACCAGCTCAAGTAACCGAGACATTGCTTCTACGACAAGAAATTACATTCGTTGGAAAGATTAAAGTATAAGAATAGGAAATAAATAGTCCCAGGAACAGGGGTTATGTATTTGTACTTTTTTTTTATATAACTTGATTATAAATACAATTTGATCTATATCTAGTATTTTTTAAATAAATTGGTTTTGAGGGTAGCCCTAGTATTTAATTAGAATGAATTATAAAAGAAATGGCAAAACAATTAGTTTTATACAAAAGCAGACAAACTTATGCTTAAAACCCTCTACAAACTAAACAACCTCCAAGAAACAGGAATCTCAAATTCTCAAATCATTTATTCAAACACGATACATATTCTATGAACCCTCAAACCCATTACCAATTTACTTATCACCACCAACTCATCATCATCATCATCATATATTCTAGTACTAGGCTTTTATTTATCTTGTCCTACAGCTTTGAACAATATTAATGAGAATATCAGGTTAGAGCTGAAAGTACTAAGTTTACTTAAAACAATAATTCAAACTATTACCACTGGCATAATCGTTTATTAAAAATAGGACCAAACCAGATCGAGGCGGCCCAGAATGAGCTGGAAAAAGATTGAAACTCTCCACTTAAATGTCATTAAATCGGCCCTAATCTTAAACCCTAAATAGTTTATACTCTACTGTAGTTCTTTATCACCGGCTTATCTACTGATATTTCTAGCTCTTTGTGCTGTTATATCTGCAATTCAGCTCAACCAAAAACAAAGAAATAAAACCTAAATCTAAAAAATACACTCAGTAGGTAGGCTATGCTTATAACCTATTTTGTTGGATTGTGTAATTATTATTACTGTTTGTGTCAGGTGTGTTGCTGGCTGTGTTGGAGAAAGCAGAGGTGATTGATCCGATATATGATGCTAAAGGACAACCAACCAGTGCTGGTACAGTGTCTGCAGGCTACCAGAACTTCCTCATCTGCATTGAGATGTTCTTTGCTGCCATTTCTTTGCGCTATGCCTTTCCCTACCAGGTGTATGCCCAGGGATGTATTACAGACTCTCATGGTCGCAGTGTCACCATGCAGAGCATCTCTAGCAGTCTCAAGGTCAGTGGACATCATGTGGGATGGAAACAAAATTGAGGGTCAAATATATATTGAAAAGAAGAACAAAGGTCACATTTCACCTTTTTTTTTAACACTGTGTCCTTACTACCCATTCAGTTATATTTATAGGAAGTGTACCTGCATTTGTATTGAGGGATACTATAAAACCATTTTGTGGAGAAAAAAAACCTCAGTACACCAACTGAGATTCGAACCTTTATCTCCCTGTCATCAGCAGTCTAGTCTACTGTTATAGTAGTGCATTAGACCGTGCGGCCACCTGGGTATTGCCATATTTAGTGAATATATTATTTGCTTTAGTGTAAATACAATACTATCTAAAATATTAAACTTTGGTACCTCACTAGAAGCAATCATGAGCTGATTCATCTTTATTGACCTTTGCATAAACATGTTGACAATTTGGTTAGAATTAGTGTTGATCAACTCGGAAATTGTCTCTACCTTTCTACAATAGGTTTTTATTGTAAACATTAGCTGAAAGTTAATATAAACCTATCTAGAAATAATTATTGATAATATAGTATTTCTAATAAAATAATAATAATTTACAGATAGGTTAACATTCGTGACTTACATGCAATGTTTGCAATAAAGTACCGCCTGCAAGCTGTCACCATATTTCCTGCCTAGAATTAGATTATTTGTAAACTCTCAGCTTATATTTATCAATAAAGTAAATAATTTCCCATCTTGTTTCAGGAAACAATGAACCTAAAGACATAATGACAGATGCTATCCACAACTTCCATCCTCAGTACCAGCAATACACTCAGTATAGCTCAGGCAAGTTGACACCTGCATTTCAATTATTATAAACTGACTGATTGGTTTTAATTGATATTACTCGTTAGTGCATTTGGTGCCTTGCTATATACCCTTCATCATAAAAAGTTTATATTGGCTATACATTTGATTTAGTAATATTAATTAAACTCGTCAGCAACAATTGTTTCCAGCCTGTGGCTGGGTGAATTTAATAAAATGCCTCCATCTTTTTATACAATTCTTCCCTTCTTACTTGAACACTTTCTGTTATCTGCTCCTCCCATCTCTTTCTTTGACTCTCTTGCGGGTTTTTCCCCACATACATCATTATAATTTTCTTTGGCATCTTTTTTTCCATCATGACATGCCATACAATCTATCTTGCTTCCTCTACTATCTCACGTACTCCCTGTACCCCAACTCTTTCCTGGATAACTTCATTCCTAATCATGATTCTCCTCGTGACAGCTAACATGCTCCTCATAAAGTTCATTCCTATGGCCTCCATTTTCCCAGTCTCTCTTACATTCATTGTCCATATTTCTGCTTCATGTGTGATAATGGGTACAAAGTATGCCCTGTACAAACCTACCTTACACTTCAAGGGGACTTCCCTTCTCCATAGCAGGTCTCTTACACACCTGTAGACAACTCGGCTGTCCTCTTCTCATTAGAGAACTGAACTATAATTTTAAAATAGCAGATACTAATGATTGAAAATTAGCTACTAATATAAATAAAGATATAATATATTAAAACAGTTTTTAAAATGAGTTTAAGCCTTATGCATTAAAATAGCTTTTACCTTTTATTAAATTAACAATTACAATATTTTATAAATCATAAAAAATTAAAACTTTTTTCATATTTGTTGAGGATATTATGGCAGTTATATTCCTAAAGCAGGTAGATGTAACTTTAGTGAAGAAAGCCCAACTAGGGAAAGAAGAAAAACGTGGGAAGAATCCAATGCACAAAGGTGACATCTTCTTCTGTCTTTTATAGCAGAAGTATTCACACACACACACACAAAATTTAAACACTAATTTTAGCATAATTGAGTAATATTCCGGCATTGTTGCCTTTATCAAACACACACACGCTGCCGAAATATTACACAATTTGTGTTAAATTAAGTGTTTAAATGTGTGTGTGACTACTTCTACTATAGAGACAGAAGAAAGGAAGAAGATTTCACTTTGTGCATTGGATTCTCCCTTTCCATAGGTGGGCTTTCTTAAGTAAAGTTACACCTATTAATTTATGTTTCCTTTTTATTTTATCAATTTCTATAAAAGTAAGTATAATAGACTTCAAACAACTATATATTTATTACTGTAAGCAGCGAATACTGTCATGAATGTGGGTAAATGTGGTCTACTCTAAACTAATTACTAAAAGAAACTATACAATATTAGTCTTGGATGACCAAAGTTGAGGTTATAACTGAATGGCCCACCTGTTGGCAAGCTAGCGAGAATGTGGCCTATTAGAATATAGAATGGGAGAGAAGTGTGTGGTAAAGAGCTTGAACTGTTATAGGAAATGATGGATGAAAAATTGATATGTGTGTATGTGAAACCAAGTGGAAAGGGAAACATGTTTTAATGATGATTGACGGTAGTCTGGCACTGTTGCCAGGTGCGGATGAATGGGTAAGGGGAAGTCAGGAAGTAGGTTTAATCTTAGGTCCAACAGCTAAGCTGTTTATGAGAAGGTATAAGTTGGTATCATCTAGACTTCTATGGATAGGTATGAAAATAGGCATTCGTAGAATTATGTTGGTTGCTGGTTATGCTCCGGTGGAAGGTAAAGATGAGAATGTGAGAGTGGAGTTTTGGAATGAGCCCAGTGAAGTCTTGAATGCAAGTGAACCAGGGGGAAGAATTATGATTTTAGGAGAGATGAATGTATCCACAGAGAGAATTCAAAAGAGTGTTAGTAAGGTATAGTGATGACAGGGTAAACAAGGATGGTAATGAGTGTGAGTCTATGTTTATAAAAAGGCTTTTTGTGTCAAAACACATGGTTTAAGCACAAAGATATTCACTTAACTACATGGCAAAGGGGCGATTTGAGAAATATTTTATGATGTATGATGAGAGACTTAGAAGTTTAGTAAAGAATATTAGGACTGTGCATGGAGCTGAATGTGGAACATATCTCTTCTAGTGATCTCGGTAGTTAAATTAGGTAGGAATTTTGTGAGGACGCAACGCAAGAGTATTAAGCAAGTAAGAGGTAAAGTGGAAAAGTTTAAGGATTGCTGGGCGAAAAATTAACTGTACAAGAGCATGAGTGGAATGTTGAAATAAATGCTAATGATATAAGACTTGCTTGGAACAGAATAAAAGAGGCTGTAGTTGAGTGTGTGAAAAATGGGTGTGGATCTTTTGTGATGTGAAACTTAAAAAGAGATGTATAGTGGAATGAAAATGTGAAAGAAGCTGTGAGAAAAAAAAGAAGCATATAAACAAATGATTGCTGAGAAGAGTAAAATTTAGTGTAAAATGTTGTGGAGCATATACAAAGAGAAAAAGATGAATGCAAAGAAAGTAGTAAAGGGGAGTAAATAGAGATGAGATAAAAAGAAATCAAAATGATTTTGGAAAATATAAAAAAGCTGTTCTGAAAGTGGGTAAAGGAACAAAACAAGGATCACAAGGAAATACTGTGAAATTCAGAATGAACATGATGAGATGATTTGGAGTGAAAACACTACAATAGAGTGATGGAGTATTTTGAGCAGTTATATGGTGAAACCATAGGGAAAGTAGAGAAAATAGGGAAAATGTTAGGATATGTGAAAGAATTAACGAGGTAGAGGTGTTAAATATTATTAAATTGTTAAAGAATGGCAAATGTATGGGTGTAGTTCGGATCACAAGTGAGATGCTTAAGTATGGGGCCATGGTATTACTTGCCAGATTGTGTGTTCTGGGATGTCAAACATTCCTAATGACTGGTATAAGGCAAAGGCATTAAGAGGGCATGTAAGAATTATAGGGCATTTAATTTGTTGAGTATTCTTGGCAAAGTTTTTGGGAGATTTTTCAATTTAGAAGGTGCCTGAAAAAACTGCAGACAAGTTTTGGAGTGTGCAGAATGGTTTCATGCCAGGTAGAGGTTGCATGGACCAAATATTTGCATTGCAATAAGTGATTGAGAAATGTTTTGGGAGTAAAGAAGAAAGTTTATTGTGTATTCGTTAATCTGGAGAAATCTTACGATCGGGTGAATAGGAGTATGTTATCAAATGTTCTTGGAGAGTATGGTGTGGAATTATGGTCAGTAAATGCCATTATGGAGGTATCTGAAGGAAGTAAAGCTGTGCATTAGTGGATAAAGCTTTGCGAGAATGGTTGAAATTGAACAGGATGTTAGACAAGATTGTGTTATGTCTCCATGGTTGTTTAATGTATGAAGGATACTTGTGAGTAAACAAATGGACAATGTGAATGTGAGTGTGCTGTTATATTCAGATGATACCATATTAATGACGGAGAATGAAAGTGAATATAGAGTGAATTTAATCATTTGAATGTGATGACAGGAAGAATAATCTTTGGATAAATGTCTTCAAAACTAAGGTGATAGTTTTTAATAAGGATGAATTAGGAAAGTATTGTTATCTTATTATAAATGGAAACTGTTAGAAAAAGTGAATGATTTTGTGTCTCTGGGCAGAATGGTAGACCATATCACTCATGGTTAAATGTGGTAAACGAATGTGTGGAAAAAAAAAATAAACATAAAGAGTTTTAAGTATAAAAGAGCATATACGATTCAGTCTATGGATGGCTTACTGTTTAAGGGAGCGACATGATTAGGTATGTATGATTTAATATTGGCATCATAAGTGTATTTAAACTCAAAAATATATATTTAAATAATTGTAATATGGATAAGTTGGTATTGAACCTCATCGGTGGTCACATGATCTAACTTGTCATTCTTAGGTTGGATTGCTGGTGACGGAAAGACCTGGATTAAAATCCCGGCCGATTGTACTTAAGGTGGTTTTACCTGAATGGTTTACCATCCTTCTTTCATAAATGTGCACAACAAAAAAATGATTGAAAAAAAGTAGTGATCAAAATCTGTTAAAATAGAATGAAGTCGCTTTCTTTTTACTTTATCACACCCCTCATGTATAGAAAGTATTGTGACTTTCCAAAAAATCTAACTGGAGATTTTGATGGATGTCAACTAAAACTAGGTGTGTAAGGTTTCCATAAGAGTTAGAAAGTCTGTGCGGTACACCATAACAGTGGCACTACTACCACCAAATAAATATACACTAAAATAGTTAGTCACCTTCCATTAGTCAGACTTATTGGTGAATTTGTGATGTTTTCCGCATTGTACAGGACTCAATATAAACTTGTTACAAGTTTTCCAATGTCATATTTCTTTCTATAATTGGATCAAAGGCAGGTGAAAGCTCATTTTCTAATCTTAAGTAAATGCTGAGCTGTATCTACTATGAACCATGATCAGCTATTTATTGTCTTTAGCTCTTATGTACATTGAGAGCGATATGACTTGTAATATGAACTTTGGGGACGTTCTCAAATATTTTGTTGCTACAAGAAGCCGAAAAAATAAAATGTCTTTAGAAATGTTAATAGTAGCCTAGATTGTGGATTTTTTTAACATATATTTGAAGTTTTAATTGTATATGTTTTCTCTCTCAAATGTTTTTATTTTCATATTTCAAAAAATATTTTCTAGTTAAAATAAAGTACTTCATTCCTAGACCCTAAAAATGTGTCGGTTCTAAGTACTGTGCCGACTTTGCCTAGGGGGAAATCCGGCTTTGTTTTACTATACACCCCATTTACCCTGAGAGGTAGCAAGCTTACTTTGTCACATTTTCACTATGGCATAGATTATAATATAAGGCCATAGTGTAGTCTGTTAGGAGAGGCTTCTACCTTTCAGGGTAAACGGAGTGTACGTAGATAAAAATAAACATTTGTATACACATTTAAATCATCACGCAGGTTACATTATTATAATGAAAACAATGAAACATATGTTTACTGTAAAATACCTACTAGTTTTTTTATTCACGCATGTTTGATATTATTTTATTTCACCACTTATGCTGCATGTTGTGATTATTGTTTTGTTTGACGTTTTTCAATGTTTGATGCTTGTTTTTGCTTGCTCACATTCAAAAAACATTATTTTTTTCTTTGATTTTATTTCAGAGCTCAATACACATCAGCCCTATGAGAAGCTTTGAGCACAGTGTTATTGAGAACATGTTTTCATTTTATTTACCTCATTTGAAATGGAAGAAAGCATGTCGGTTACTTGCATGAACAAAGTGTGTGATAGCATGTGAACAAAGAATTGTGCTGCTACTGCTGATAACCTAGAGGGGAAGAGATTAAAATATCCGCAACAACTTATAGTGACAAGTAATTTCTATTTGCTCAAAGCAATTCTTGTCAAGTTTTCTAACGTCCTTTATGAAAATATTAACTATTCACATACCCTTTTTATAAATTTGGTCTCCATATTCAATTATTTCTTTCGGAGCATGGCAGATTAATTGCCAGTGGGTTTATCTTAATCACTTTTAACAAAATAGCATGAGTTAAGTTTAATTTTAACTCTTGGGCTTTGTCTTGATACTGGCCCAGGAAAAGATTACAAAACAAAATATGTATATAAATTTGAAGGTGTGGATGGATACATTTTGTGTTGGTTAACCTGTCAGAATGTGAACTCTTGTTTACACATAATATGTAACTGTTGAAGCGAGGTGGTTCTTCAATCAATATGAACTTTTTCATGCATGAGAAAAGACACCTTAAATGTAATTGAACTGTTTTTGGCTCTTTCTATTAGTCCTTAAAATGGAAAGGAAAGAGGGTTAATCCCTCCATATTTTCTTAGCCCATTTAATAAAACAAAACCTGCCTCGTTGGCGTAGTTGGCTAACACGCTGGTTTTGTGTTAATCTATACTGCCGTGGACAGGGAGATTGAGATTTTAATTTCTGTCTGGTGAACTGGGGGTGGTTTTTCCTAAATGGCTTTCCACTCTTCCTCCATGCAAATGCAGGTTCACTTCCTCTAAATTCAACCTCACCAATTCCAAACCAATTAGCATAATTAGTACTTAAGCGTATAAATCGAATGGCTAGTAAGACACGGTGCTAAAAAAAAAAAGATTGTGTCGAATAAGCATGTAAAATGTTACCACATGCCCATATTTGATCATCTATTAATCATTGCCATGGAGCTCTCTGAAACAATTTTGTGTAACTTGAGTGAGTTAATTTAAATGCTGTTTGATTCTGACATCTTGATGGTCTCGGTTTGTGTTTTGATAAGCAGCTGCTCTGCATGTACCCTTGCTTGAAGCTACTGCTTCTAGTTGACTGTAATCACTGCTCTCATACCACCCTGTTTCT
Source organism: Timema cristinae (assembly GCA_039000515.1). NCBI lineage: Eukaryota > Metazoa > Arthropoda > Insecta > Phasmatodea > Timematidae > Timema > Timema cristinae. Next base: position 5,756,441 of record JBCFYV010003508.1, on the reverse strand, counting down.
ATTTTACCCTCCAATCTACCTGCATTAAACTTAGCCAACCATCTCTGAGTGGTTTATATATGGGGGGAGGGGGTGGAAGTATCCCCACCATGACCTGTCGCAAACCAATAACCTATTTCTATTTTAATTCATTTTTAGGGCAAGCTTAGAACCAAATAAAGCGCCTATAATTTTTTTTTAAATTGATTAATTATGGTTTTGAACATTCACAACTCATTTCATAGTTATGGGAAATTTCTAATCTTTATTGTCCTAATCTTCACAAGTAGACTCATGTTTCCTCTTTCCAGTTGTTGTTTCTATTTCACATTACACTTTAAAACAATACTCACTCACTTCAGACTAAGATACTTTATTTGGGAGTCTTATTTCATAGTTTCACTCGAGGTAAGAGCTGTTCATACTTGACTACAAGTTCACCATTTTTTGTGTAATATTATTTCCACCAAATGAGTGCTCACGTTTCGACAAGTTAACCAACCAAAACTTACATGATTGACCACATGAAGCAGCACCATTTGTCCACACAATCCCTTTGTAAAATACTGGTTTATTATGCTCCTATAGAGTAGTCATCTATCGTGTAACTTTTGTTCTATAGTTTTCCTATAGCCAATGACTGCAACAGCATTAATAAAAGGGCTGGATTAGATTAGGCTTACTACTTGGCAAACAACTGTTTGGTTGGACATTTAATTTGTACATTTTTTTTGCTAAATGTGAGTGTTTTGAATGCAAATACTATTTTATTTTTATACTTCTCAAATATTGTATTTAACTGTACAGAATTTTACTTATGATTTAGAAATAATACCGTACTTATATAATAAGTCTACGCCACAATTTGTGACATACCAACCTTAATTCTATTTAATTTTCAATTGAATAGTAATTTCTTATTTCTTTTTCATATTCTCAATTTTAATTTGTATTTAATTTTTTTCTTTTTGTATTTAGCCTTAATTTTATTTTCTTTGTCATATGGAATTAAATGGTTTATTTTGATTTGGAATTTGTTTTATTTCATTAGTATCCACAGTAGCTATATTTTAGACTTTCTTTAGATGTTGCACCTACGCAAAGTATTTTTGGTATCCATGTTAATGTGTGTATATGGGAGTATTTTTTAGCTGTGCTACAAGAAGGAATGGGATATGAAGTCACAAATGGGTCAGCAGGGAGTTTAAACCACAATTTTGCATGAAAATCTTCAAATGTGATGTTATGTGCGAGTTTTTTGCTTCGGGCTATTTTCACCTCGGTTATTATTAAACTAGAACACAATTCAGTCATCGCATGGTCTTATGCATCGTTTTTTAACTGGTGTGCAGTGGCACATTGGTGCACAATGAAGGTTCAACTGGTGTGCAGCAGGAGTTTTCAGGAAGAAAAAAGAAGTGTGAAAAAATTTTAAGGAATAAATTTTCTTTTTTAATCCATTATCCACATTATTATTAAAAATAATTATTTTAATAATAAAATTTTAGCTATTGAAATTTTAAACACAATCCTTTTTTTTACATCCATTAATTTTTCCAGCCTTTGGTCCGGGTCACTTTTTTATTCAAGCCATATATTTTCTACCACCAGTTTGATTGTCCTTATAATCTATCTTAAGACTAGGACAGACACAACATCCAGTCCCCGGCCGGTTATTCATCACGGTGAAAGGTAAACCCACATTTCAGCAATGATAAGTTTTCGGCCGTGTCGGGAATAGAACCCGGGACTCTTAGCTCAATAGACAGACATGCTGACTGAGCTAAGGTGTCGGATTACACTATATACTATTGTAATTAAATATAGATCACTTTAGGTAATAGCCATAATACAATATTTGGTGTCGCTCTAAAATCTTCTTCGACTACACTTTCCATTTAAAAACAAAACATTAATTGTAGCCACATTAGTTTGTTAAACTATAAAAAATAAAGCAGTATACACACCCATGTGAGGGGGCAAGCGTGTATAGGCTGGTTTGCTAATGATGGGTAGGTCAGGGTTCCAATACTGGCAAGGTTTCCCCCAAAAGGTTCTCCACTCTACTTTCACGCAAATTCGGGTATATTTCCTTTAAAATTCTATCTTCCTTGTCCATAATTAGGGTGGCCAATAATCAGAAAAATCGGGAATTACTCATGAATTTTGTACATCTGTCAAAATAACCTGGTAAAAGTTATTGGGTGTTGGTATCTGCCAAAAATTTGAAGGAGAGGTCCATTATAAATAGTGTCTAGGGTCATGAAAATTTTAAACGTTTTCTTTGGTTGAGTCCCCGGACCTCCCTTTGACTTGGGGGCCATTAAAAAAATACTTTTTCTAATCTTCCCTTTGCACAAATAATGTTCCGCCACAGGTGGAAGTGGCAAACTTGTATACATATTACTGCGGCCGAGTCCATATCACAAGTGGAATAATGACTTTCTGATCCAGACCTTAAAACATAGATGTGATGAGGATGTAAAGTAATTCCAAGGTTGTACCCTGAATTTTTTTTTTTTTTTTTAGGAGGAAGGGAGGGCCCTATCTATAGTGGTTCCTGTTAAGCTCCCAACAGGTGATCGTAGAGTTTGTTTTTCTAACAAAGAGCCATCATGAAGTAATTTAAAGTGTTTTTTTAAGAATTATTTGAGATTGTAGGGGTATGCATCTTTTACGACTCCATTAATCTACTAACCTAGGCATTAAGTAAAAATACTTTTTCCCCTCTTTAGCATCACATCTTACTGCTCATTCAGGTTTAACACTAAAACAGTTATAACAATACTTGCTCAGGTACTAAAATTTGGCTGTTTGTTCAACACACCTTTTACTAAACATTTTTCTTCAGAACTATTTGTTCAAAGTTTTACAACCAAGGAGAAAAAAGCCTTTTAAAAATCATGAAAATTTTTTTGCCAGTAAAAAAGGAAAATCTACTGGAATTTTACTCTAGAGTTTTAATAGCACTTTGAGAATCCATTAGTATAGTTAAATGTAGATAGACTGAAAAGATAATAAGTCACAATGGAAACTAATGCAGTCTTTAATATATATACGTGTATCTAAAACATTGCATCAAACTTTGGCAGGCTATTACTTGGGTGAAAATAGAATAATTCACATCAGCAACCTAGGGTCCATCTTGGCTATTAAGGGTGGTATACACCCCAAAAGATAGAGCTAAAATATTATGAAAACTGATTAAGGTATTACAACAAATCTTTGTATACTACTTATTGAAACCTTGATCATTAATAAACTAAATGTGCTGTTGCCGTTACCCACCCCCATCATGTAAAAAAGGAGGGGTTGTAACACTTTTTCTGCAATAAAATATGACAAGTAAGTATTTCTAATTTTGACTTAAGATTACAAAACATGGAGTAAAAATAACAAATAAGGTGTCTTGGAGAAACTGTCTAGCTCTTTCCGTTTTCGAGATAATCACACAAGTTTGAGCTAAGAGACAAGTGTTAATTCCTGCCAGGTAGGCAACCAGTATAGCTGTTGCGTAGCACCGCTCGCTCTCCTTATCTTACCTTAATCTGTTAGACTTCTTTCTGTGGGACTTTTTCAAAGCTTTGGTGTACGAGACAGCCATTGAATCCGAGGTAGACCTGTTATCCAGGCTAGGTGCTGGATATGATAAGGTTCAAGAAACACCACGTGTTTTCGAAAGATTACGCCAGTCATTGATACGCCACCTCAATTATTGAAATGACGTTAGGGGCCACAATTTTGAACACTTGCTAAACTTACTAATGTGATAAATAGCAACACATCAGAACTTATGAAGAAGGAAAAGTATCTGAGTTTCTCCATCATTACACACAAACCAGCCTTGTTTACCAAATGTACGTGATACATAGTTACACGTGCCGTTAAAAATGGTTAAACAACTGCAGTGCGAAGTAACACTGCAATTCTGGTTGCCTACCTGGCAGGCATTTACACTTGTCTCTTAGCTCAAACTTGTGTGTTATCTCGAAAACGAGGAAAGCTAGACAGTTTCTCCAAGACACCTTTTTTTGTTAATTTTTACTTCATGTTTGTAATCTTAATTCAAAATTAGTAATACTTACTTTGTCATATTTTATTGCAGAAAAAAGTGTTACAAATCCCCCCCTTTTCTTTACATGATGGGGGTGGGTAACGGTAACAGCACATTTAGTTTATTAATGATCAAGGTTTCAATAAGTAGTATACAAAGATTTGTTGTAATACCTTAATCGTTTTCATAATATTTCACACAACAGTCGTTTTTAGTTCTATCTTTAGGGGTGAATACCACCCTTAATATTTAAGATGGACCCTAGCTTGCTGATGTGAATTATTCTATTTTCACCCAAGGAATAGCCTGCAAAAGTTTGATGCAATGTTTTAGATACACGTTTTGTGTGTGTGTGTGTTATATATATATATAATTATTACTATCCATGGGGGCTATATGCTTATGTAATAATTACGGTGGGGTTTTAGGGATTATAAAGTTTATATTAATAGTAAGTATATCGCATTCGCGTAGAGGGAGAGTGGAAAACACCTTTGGAAAAAAAACCTCATTACACCCAACCGAGATTCGAACCTCAATCTCCCTGTATCAGTAGTCTAGGCTACTGCAAAAGTACCACGTTAGATCACGAAGCCACCAAAGGGGGTCAGATATATTAACAAATTTATATATTAAATGGTGTTTAAGGAATAGTAATAATAGGACTGCCCCATCTCAAGGTCGATTAACCAGGAAATGTATCTAAGTGGGGTTTTCTATATTCTTCACTTGAAAATATTGAACTTTGAATCAGCTTTTATTTTAAAATTATTATGTTTTAATTTTGTTGTATTTTTAAAACATAATTATATGGTTTTACTTGTGTAATTTCCACTGTTTTCTAAAATAGAATACAGATACCTGCAACACAATGCGACAACTGTTTGAGCTGTATCTTCTGAATGTTGGTGTTATCTCTTCTTAAGGAGAAGAGCAACATAATATGAATAGTTTGTTGTGACCTACTTTGGTGGCTGCATGGTCTAAGGCGTCACTCTCCCAGTAGACTAGACTCTTGATAACAGGGAGATCAAGGTTTGAATCTTAGTTGGGTGTACTGAGGGTGGTTTATTCAAAATGTTTTTCCACTCTCCTTCCATGCACATTTGGGTACACTTCTTCTCTCTATAACATTCCTCATATCTAAAACCATCAGTATAATTAGTACATAAGTGTTATAACCCGAACAAGTAGTAAGTTGTAGTGCTAAAATAATAATTGTATGTACATATGCGTGCTCGGCACAAGTATATAAGTACTGTGACACTACATTCTCAAAGCATGATGCCACAACAGTTCGTGTTTGTTCCACCAGTTTAGAAATAGTCCTCATGGATCAAGTAAAAGGTTTGTTTTGGGCTATAGCATCATAATCAAACGCTTTAAACATTAATAATAATATTTAATATTTAGCACCACGTCTTACTACCCGTTCGGGTTATACACTTTAAGTACTAATTACGTTAATGGATTTAGGAATTGGGAAGGTTGAATTAGAGGAAGTGAACCCGCATTTGCGTGGAGGAGAGTGGAAAACCATTTAGGAAAAACCACCCCAGTTCACCCGACCGAGATTCGAACCTCGATCTCCCCGTCCTCAGCAGTCGAGCTCAACACGACAAGCGCGTTAGCCAACTACGCCACTGAGGCGGGTTAACGCTTTAAACAAATGGTTATCATATTCACTTCTCGGTTCATGCACATTTGTATTTTTAATAGAGTTTAAAACTAACACCCAAACATGAGAATTGAACTTGAGTCCTTTTTCTTAATTTGAAAAGTGAAAACACGTTATTGCTAGATACCCAGAGTTGTTTCCTCATTAAAGCGAGTGTACAGTGGCGGCAATAAGGCCACTCACAAGGGGCTGGGTTCAGAAAGAGCTTTAAGTGGTCGACTACTTCACAAGCTTATGTAGATTCATTCCTTAAATAGTTAGTGAAGAATGACCCTGATATGTTATTTCATGGTCATTTGGTCTGCGGTACAATTCCTGCTAGAGACTGGACTGCCAATGAGGGAGATCGGGGTTCGAATCCCAATTTGAGTATAGCCCTATTGATTTTTTTTACACCCTAAATGGTTTTTCAAATTCCTCTTGAATTGAACCTTCTTCAGCACTAACACATTAGCATAACTAGTATATATGTACAACACAAACAAAAAGTTAGACGTGATTATATAAAAAAATGCCCTAATCATAGATTGTACTAAGACAAAGTTCTTAATTTCAGTATTTTGTTAGTACTGCCTGTTCAGGTTATAGGAAGTGTATCTGTATTTACATGGAAGGAGAGTGGAAAACTATTTGGAATAAAACCCACCTTCAGTACCACCCGACCAGGATTCAAACCCCAATATCCCTGTCATTGGCAGTCTAGTCCAACATGAGAGTGACCCCTTAGACCATGCGGCCACCGAAACTGGTTTGGTTTCAATTCCCATGTTCAGGTTGACTGTAGTATACTTGTTAAGAAATGTACCAACCAGTTTGCTCCGCTCTTGTCTGTGGGTGATGCAGGCTCACACTCGCATCGTGGAATGCGTGTAGGCAGCTACGACCCTGATGACCCCAATCAAGGTGGAGGGGGCCCCGGGTCAGGCCATACCCGAAAACATGGCTTACTCCCGAACCAGAGGGTGGCCACCATCAGTCAGAACTACAATGAAAAGACAATGCTGCTCAGCTCAGACGATGAGTTTCAATAGACCAGGGCTTTATTTAAGAAACGTTCACATTAAACTGATAATTTCCACGGCAGCTCTATGTTTATAAGTTGCAACTATCAGGTCCCTCAGGTCACGTAAGTAAACTATTATACTGGCTCAGTATTGTAATATAATGTTTATAAATATAGCTAACTCATGCAGGGACCACAATCAAATTAATGTTAACTCTGTTCATGCAAAACAAATAAACATAGTATGTCATCAGAATTCACATACTGTAGCATATAAATTTTAACAAAACACAAACATTGACATGGATTATTGTTAAAGCGCTGTGATGAAGCCATTTATTCATATGAATGAAAAGATAGTATCACTAGGAGCCAAATCTGGGCTGTATGAAGGATGATTGAACAATGTCCAATTGAATGTTAGAAACAGGGTTCGAGTACGCACGGCACAATGTGGGTGGGTGTTATCGTGAGAGAAAACCACTTCTAAGCTCAACATGCCGTGATGTTTGTTTTTCATGTTTGATGATAAACCTATGCATTGATTGTGTGTTCCATAAAATCCACCAAAAAATCACAGTTACCATGAGTTTCTCGGCACGAGTTTGCTGGCACTCTCTTTGGTCTTCTTGGTGATTGAATCTGACCTCACTCGATTGATTTTTATCTCTACGTTTACATAAGAGAAATAAAATACATCATATTAGTTATATTTCATATTTAATCTTTTGCATTTCAAATTTTTGTACTATATGTGATCAACATTTCTTAATTCACTTTTATTGCTAAACTTGGTGAGATCTTGTAGTCCACTTGATTGGCTGCTACATAGCACCAGTGGTCTGAGGACCACACTTTGAGAAACACTCGCATAGATAGACATATATTCTTTGTTGTCCCTTTTAAGCATAAAAGAAAACCACTCAAGGGTGGTTGAATATTTTAAAATACTTTTGATGTGTCTAAGCTAAATAAAACTGAAAAATTGAATGCAATAAATTAAGGTTTAAAAAGTGTATTAGCTTGATTTTGATTTTATTCCAAATATAATAGATTAAAATTACTATTTACTTGTCTTAGAAATATTCTATCTGGGAATTTTAACCAAATCAGATCATGGATTCATAGTTATCCTAAATCAAAAATAGAATATTCTAGAATAAATGAATTTCATAAGTAAAGTTAAGACCAATTAGAAGTTACCACAGTACAAGAAAATTCCACTAGTAATACAACAATCCGTAGTTTGGGTCAGAACATTCCAAGGAGACTGTTCTGTTGATAATCAACCATAATATGGACCTTTTTGAAATAATGTCAGAACAATCATGAGGGTATGTTTGAAAAATCTAGAGGCAATATAAGAGCATCTATGAGATAATTACATAGCAATCCAGAGGTAATGTCAGAACATTTTAGAGATAATTCCATAGTAATCCAGAGGTAATGTCAGAACATTTCAGAGATAATTCCATAGAATTCAGAGTTATGTCAGAACATTTAGAGATAATTAATTACATAGCAATCCAGAGTAATGTCAGAACATTTCAGACATAATTACATAGCAATCCAAAGGTAATGTCAGAACTTTAAGAGATAATTCCATAGTATTCAGAGTTAATGTCTGAACATTTAGAGATAATTCCATAGTATTCCAGAGTTAATGTCAGAACATTTTAGAGATAATTACATAGCATCAGAGGTAATGTCAGAACAGTTCAGAGATAATTCCATAGTATCCAGAGCTAATGTCAGAACATTTTAGAGATGATTCCATATTAAATCATAGCTAGTGTCAGAACATTTCAAAGATAAGTTCATAGCAATCCAGAGCTAATGCCAGAACATTTCATAAATAATTTCAGAGATAATTTCATAGTAATCCTGAGTTAATTTCAGAACATTTAAGATATAGTTTCATAGTAATCCAGAGTTAATGTCAAAACAAACACAATATGACTTTTACAAAAGAAAATAACACAGTTCATACTTTACACTGCTGTCATTGGACAAAGAGGTAATGACTGACCCTTGAAAAAAATTGGTCATTAACGCCCAATCACCAGACCTAGGTTTCATTCTATCAGAACTTATCAATCAGGAGGGAGTATATAACGTTCAATGCAACTTCCTAAAGGAGAACAAAAACACAAAAGGGAAAATTGTAAAGGATAGGACACTTAGATAGGAACATGTAAAAGTACAAACACTGGGAATGGGCATTATTTGTAATTAAATTGTTGCTAAATATTACTAGAAAAACCTCAATATGCCTAGTGTCAGATATGTTTGGTCATGTTTTGTTTGTCATTGCATAAGAATTCAGAATAATATATATATATATTTTTTTATAAAAATGCTTATGTTCGTTCAAATGCCTTATCTCAACAAACACCTGAAATAACTTTAAAAGTTCAAGTATAATTTATTTTAAATTACTTTATATCATATTGTATACAGTATTTTATTAATATTTCAAACTGGAAATGCATAATATAATAACTTTTCCAGTAAAATACTTTAGGCGTTAACAATTTTTAGACACGTTTAAATTATTCTAAGACTATATCGATACTTAAAAAGCTCTTTTGGATTAAGTAACTAGTCATAATTTAAAACATGATGATGACCGATCATGTTTACTAGTCCTACTTGGGAACAGTTTCTCACGTGACCATATGACCTGAAAGTTGTAAATAATTTAACAGGTAAGTAATAACCAGCTTAGTAAGCACGAGTTAAATTAAAATATTTACTGTTGCATCCTTTTAGCTGATTATCTTGAAACAAGCCTTACAAGTCTTTCTATAATTGCTATCAGAATTGTGGCAAGGTCTTGTTTTAGGCCAATCAGTAAATTGTGAACGTCCTATACTAAGGAAAATATTTTTTTTAAACATATATTGCCATAGAAAAGGTTGTCATACTAATCATAATACTATATAGTATTCAATAGATCTGCATTTATTGTGAAAACTAAATAAAATTGTGCATTTGAGACTAAATATTCTACTTTCACTGATTAAATTACTTCCTATTAACTTTAATCACGGAATAAACATATTAATTTATTTAGTTATGTATTTCAAACATTTTGTTCTTTGTCAATTCACTTCATAATCCAAGATAATTTCAAGTTTTCTCATGTTGTTTTTTGTGTATAAATGTTTAATGTGAACCTGAAATAGATATTCAGTTTTTGTATTATAATTGTATATGGATGTTTAAGTTTTTCAAGAGTTAAATAATCTAAACTCTTAATGAATTAATGAAGTGCAAATCTGAAGGATTTTTTTTTGTCAAATATAATATTTTTAATATTTTGACTTGTGGCCATGTGATTGCAAGATTTGTTGACTAGTGAGTAGGAACTAAGAATGCTGTTGTACATAGAGTTTAAAAATAATTTAACTAAACCAGATATTGTTATATATTTACCGACAGGATGTTGGCTATCCTGCTATAGTCCTCATAGTTCCAACCTAAACAACTTAAGTTTCAGACTGAGCAAGATATGTACATTGTGGTACTAAGACAAAAGTCTGTTGTCAATATGTATTAGTGAGAGTGAAAGATTGTTAACACACAAAGGTAAATCACGGGGGTGATACATTTATCAAAAGAAAAAGGTTCTGTTTATTTAATGAAGATGTATGTCTTTTTAAACTACACATAGTAGGCTAATTCAAATATTTATTGAATACTATTTTTCTATCATTTTGATGGTCAACAGGCCTGATATACAAGTCGTGGTCTGGCATGCCAGACTCATGAAATATTGTAAAATGTGATCAACTCCGTGGTTTGAGCCCACAAGCGAGCTATACCGACTGAGCAGCCACCACGTTTAACGATGATAATTCCAATATTTATGTACAGAAGGTGTCATGTTGTCAGCACAATGAACACACTGGCCGTTGACCTCAGTTTCTAAACAAGAGCCGCTACTTCTTTATTCAAGTAGCTTCTCCTTTGTCCACACAAGGCTGAGTTTGACCTCGTTCCAAACCTACTGCTTCAGAGATAAATTTTAGAAGCTCCTGGGCTCGAACCTGGGACCTCTGGATATGTAGCCAGGATTTCTGACCATTAGACCACAGGGGTGATCAAACATTATTATTATTACTATTACTACCCATGACTATTATTAATATAATATATTTTATTTTACAGAGATATCATTTCAAAATGGTGACGTGTGTAAAGCTCACTGAAGTAATTTTATTACTCAACTCATAAGAACAATTTTTGTTTCAGTGATATATATTTTTTAATCGCTAAGTACCTCATTGATTTATCCTATGAATTTAATAGACTTTTAAATTTAGCATATTATTGAGAAAACTATGTTTGATGTGAAAACTCATCTTGGTATTAAAATAAAGGTTTTAAAAAGAATGTTTCCTTTTAAGGTTGAAGTCTCAAAACTTAAATGCAAATAATATTTCATTAAAAATACAGTATTGTTAAGAATCTCTAGTGTCAATGTAAACACAATGTCACTTATGGATACAAATGTTTAAGAGACAACTGTGACAATGACTAGGAAATTACATACCTATTGGAAGTGTAACCAAAATTTTTAGTAATTACTGCAGGTAGCGCTTGTAATAAGTTGATATTTCTAAAACACATTTTCACTACAAGATGGTCGCCAAAATGTGGCACAACTAGTTCAATACTGTACTTGGATAGCATGGTTGAAGTAAAGAATAGGGGAACTTCCATCTTATTTTGCTATACAATAGTAGTAGCTCAGTGCTTAAGTGTTTGATTTTTATGCAGGGAAAGCGCGGTCTATTATCAACATTTCGGTCATTCATAGTTGGTAGTATAGATTTGTTCCCTTACTGTTTCATTGACTATTTGGATGTTTTGACTAATTAACTTAATGATCTAAAACAGAGTTGAATCAAATTTAATAACTGATTTTATTTTATTTAAGTGAAGTTTTGAGAGTTAATAAAAATAAATCAAAAGGACCCCTCTCTTTTATAGGCGTCCTAAATCTCACTTAGCACGGTTTTTCATTCCATGACATTTTACACGCCCCCTTGAATATATTGATATACGAGTATATTAATAAAATTTATTTATATATATTCAAGAATCCATACACAAGTTAGGATAGTCAAATGCAGGATCCAAACAACTATCACCTCTAAAGTCCAGTCAGTCTTTTACTCTTCTGTGAAGAAGGGTCTGATGTGCACAGTAAATTATTGTAAACTGTTTTGTTCAGTTTTTAATTGTGAGCTTCAAGTCTACATTTCTCTGTTAAGAGTGAAGCCTTTCCATTCTATCCTACATTTCTCTGTTAAGAGTGAAGGCCTTTCCCTTATATCCTTCTTTGTTTGTTTACTAACTACAGCAGTTTGGTGCCATTTTGTTTTTTTATTTGATAATAATATGATAAATATATCAGTGTTTGCCTTTGTGTTTTAAATGCAAGTCACAGAAGACAAAGGGCCAGATTAAGACAGAGACAGGCCTTAGGGGCTACAGTCCAGAGGACTCCGCCATCTGGAGGGCCCCAAGAGATTAATTTAATTTAACATTCACTTTCTGAACTGGCTGATTATATCAGCACATAACTTATCAATTAACTTAAATCTAGAACAAACACAAGATCCAGCCTCTGGTTGTTAATTCATCACTGGGAAAGGGAAAACCCACATTTCACCAATGATACATTTTTTGACCATGCCAGGATTCGAACCTGGGACGCTTAGCTCAATAGAAAGACACACTACTGACTGAGCTATAGTGTCACACTTTAAGCACTCAAAATTAATTATTTAAAAAAGGGTTCAATTATTATATTGTATAACCCGCCTCGATGGCGTAGTTGGCTAACGCGCTTGTCGTGTTTAGCTCGACTGCTGAGGATGGGGAGATAGAGGTTCAAATCTCGGTCGAGTGAACTGGGGGTGGTTTTTCCTAAATGGTTTTCCACTCTCCCTCCATGCAAATGCGGGTTCACTTCCTCTAATTCAACCTTCCCAATTCCTAATCCATTAGCGTAATAATTACTTAAAGCGTATAACCCGAACGGGTAGTAAGATGCGATGCTAAATATTATATATTATAATATATTGTATATATAAAGTTTGTTCGGCGTAGGAATTGTTTTCTGAAAGGCCTTTTTCCTTAACAGAAATCTTTTATATAGTAGGATATTGGTAGGAAAAAAGACCTTTCATAGAATAATTCCTACCATTAATGGAGTATATATGTATATATATATATATATATATATATATATATATTATATATATATATATATATATATATATATTTATAATGTATATATATATTTATTAATATATATATATATATGTACAATATATTAATTGAACCCTTTTTTAAATACTGTAATTAATTTTGAGTGCTTATAGTGTGACACTATAGCTCAGTCGGTAGTGTGTCTTTCTATTGAGCTAAACGTCCCAGGTTCAATTCCTGGCATGGTCCAAAAATGTACCATTGTTGAAATGTGGGTTTACCCTTTCACTGTGATGAATTAACAACCAGAGGCTAGGTGTTGTGTCTGTTATGGCAAAAGGAAACATGATATTGTATACATACGAGTATATATTGTCCTCTTAAACTCTATTTTTTCTTTTGCGAAAATATTACTGGAGGCCTCACGGTACCTGTAGCCCAAGTGCCTACACAATATTAATCTGTCCCTGAGTAGACCTTGTAGTGATGGTTGTATAGTAGCTGTGGGATGCCCTCTATACCTCTGGACCACTGGTTTCATCAGATGTCTCATCACCCAGCATCTGTCATTTCTCTCTCTACTCTCTCATCAACTTAGTGACGCTCCTCACACAAATAAATTGAATGTCTGACTAAGTTTGTTTCCAAAAAAAAATCAAACGAAGATAATTTCATCATTACTTCTAGGCCATTGATACTTTGCTCATACTCTCTCTCTCTCTCTCTCTCTCTCTATTATAATATATATATATATATATATATATATATATATATATATTATAAGAATCATATGCCATAGAATCACTTCATCATCATCATCTCTCCAACGTCTTCTTTCTCTCCACCATTCCTCCTCCTCCACAATGACCCAGTCCTCCTCTTTCCTCCACACTCCTCTGCACTCCCTTCAGTCTCTTGCTCTTGGCCTTCTTCTCTGTTCTCCTCACATGACTGTAGCCCCTTAGTCATACCTCCTCCATCCTGCTCCTTCATTGCTTTCATTTTCGCTGCTTATGTCAGTAATAGTACATCACTACTTTACACCTCCCCAGCACATCCCTACTCCAAATTATTCTTCTCATAGTAGCTCTCTTTTTTGTAGGAAAGGCAAATGTGTACGCAAGTGAAATATTTGTTTTATATCATTTTGATTATGTTTTTGATAAACTTTCTTTTTAACTATTGCAAATACTAATTTCTTATATACTCATCTTATATTAGTACTTAAAAGTTTTATAGACGTTTATTTTAACTCATTTAAACTTTAACTTTTCTAAGTAATTTGTATTTATTTACTTTTTTGACTAATTCTTAGCCTAGTTTTGCTATCAAATTTTTATTTTTTTGTATGCATTTTTTTTGTTTTTTTTGTGTGATTTACTTTCTAGTCAAAGACTTATGCAATATTAAAGTTTTTGATCAAATTTTTGATCTGATTGTAATTGCTCTACATATTTTGTTAACTAGAATTAATGTAAAATATATAAATCTGTACTTCAAAAGTAGGCTTATGTGTTATTTACTTTAATAACTTAACAGTTAAGTAAAAATAAATCAGATTAAGCCTGTTTATACAGCCACTTATTTTAGTGAAAGACCAGCTTTTTTTTTTTTTTTTTTTTTACAAGAAAATCACTTTGTCAAATGTTTGGGGAAAATTACAAAAATATAGCTACTTGAATGCAGGTAAATTACTCAGTACTATGGCAGTAAAAGCAACTCATATTTAGAGTTGTCACATTTACTTTCTATCTATTATAAAAGATGGATACTTATTTTATTTAAGTCTAACATTACCTAATGAAGCCTGTAATGTCAACCTTATAATAATTAACACTACCACTTTTTCATTTTTAAAAACATGTACACCAATATACACAAAAATATATTATATATCTACTTTATTATTCATCAAATACATTATATTAATATTTATATGGACTGTCTAGGATGAGGAGGTTGAGGATTGAATCCTTGCCTTATGTAATGGAGTGGTTTTTCCTAAATGGTTCCTCTATTACCCTCCACACAAAAGGAGTGCATTCCTTTTAAATTCTACTTTCTTCATCCCCAATACATGAGTGTAATTATGTAAATACTCCAGACAGGTTCATATACATTTTTTTATAAAAAGTATTTTAACCCACAGAGCAGTTATAATGTGTGTATATAAAATATAAATTGCTAGTTACAGTACTTACAAACACCACCAAACTTTTCTACACACTCTTAAATTAAAATAAGTAAAAATGTGCACATTCTCTTGTACTAAGGACACAACAAGGCCGGATTTACTACCTTGTCAGCCTAGTGAGAAATCCAGTCCTAAATACAAATTGGTGTTTTGTTTCAACTCTTCCAAATCTGTGTGGTTTACAAAGCACTTTTACTTGTGGATAAATTAATTATTATAAATTAGACTTTCAAGGTACAGATTTATTATAAAACATACTTTAAGAAAAGGAATAGCCAAACAGGTTAACTATAGTTTGGTTATTTTACTTAAACATAGACATTATAGCTGATAATTAACTATATATATATATAGGGTGGTGATTTTAAAAAAAGGTAGGCTTAATCAAAATTTGTATTTCATCTTTAGTTTAATGACCTATTTTATTCTTATTTAATTTCAGATTTGAATGTTATAATTATGTTTTATTTTATATGCTTAGTCTACCATTTTTCATTTATATTTTTCTAATTAACTTTAAATATTTTCTAAGCAATAAAAAATTTGCAAAGTTTCAAAAAAAAAATATAGGAAGATTATTATTTTATTTTGAATAAATTTATTAATGAAAAAAGTAATATTTATTTTAATATCGTTCACGTTTTCTAATTGTTTTATTTCATATATCTAATACTAATGTTTTGAATAAGATATGGGAAAGTGCATTATTAGCAGTGCTAGATAAAGAAAAATGTCATATAAAAATTATTTGAAATACAATTTTTTTTATCGTGCTGCTGTTGGTATTTGTGTTTATATTTTTTATGTTATTCAAAATGTATGGACCCATCACGTCTTGTTTTTTCATTAGTACTTATTTAATGTTCCTTTTTATTTGTATGACTTTAAAAACATTGGCAAGCTATTCTGGGATTACCTAAATAAGATAGTTTTAGAGAGCAGTGATTGCATTTATATTTGCAATAAAATCTATTTTTATTATTTTGTGTAGTTTGAATTTTATAATTTTTATATAAAAACAGATACAGTATTTACAGAGAAAATATTTTCTGAAAAACTTTATTTTTTAACACAAGTTTTTATCTTAACTATATTTCATTTGATATAAAATTGTTATGTAAAGTATTTTGCTATAATATTTAATTTAATTCATTCAAAGCTTTCACATTCCATCAATAATAATATTTTGAGATTATTTCTCAAATTAAATGTATGCGTGAATAGCAATCGATAGTATGTTTCATAAATGTGGTTAGCATGTTGTTTTGTTAAATATTATTTTTGTATAGCCTGCTGATCAAATTAAGCTTTTCGGCTTCCCATTATGTAAAAAGTAAGTTCTTGCAGGGTTACTTTACTATAGATGTTTAATTTTATGAAATAATGAATTTCCTCTGGAAGCTCCCAAATGTTTCTGAAGCTAATTTAATTGCACTGTGTAGTATATTCTAAGTAAATGTCTTGTAGACTCAAGTCTTGTATGCATAGTCAGTAAGTTCTGTATATGTATAGTCCATATCCTTAATCATGTGACCGTGCCAACCAATGAGAAAGTCTGAGACTACGTCCAATTAAGTTATTTGAAAGAATGTTGTCTAAAGCAAAATACAAAGTATGTGGACGGAGCTTAACAATAAGCTTACAAATTTCAAAAGATTTTTTTTGTTCTCTAATCACTAACCCCTTGAGAAATAATATAAACTAAATTAATAACAGCTAAAACAAATTAAATCCAATTATTTATATATTTTTTCTACAGTTTTGAATATAATTATTAATAAACACTAATTTAGAAAGTCGAAGGTTGCACATTTATTTAAGAAATTGTTTTACATATTTTTTTTTTAATATCTTATCCCATATCATAATTTTTAATAAAATATAGTGATGTTTGTTTTGAGTCAACACCTTGTAGACAAAATGTAAAGAAATAGGAGAGGGTATATGGGCACCTTGATTACCTCCCAAATTTTGTTTTATGGTTATGTAATATCCTTTGTACCTACCCGAATTCAAAGAGTAGGCCTATCTATAATGTAAAGGTGACATATTTTATATAAGTTGTAAATTTTGTTTGTAAAAGAATATTATAGACTCAAAAAACAAAACTTTATTTAATTTATGGTGAAAAAAAAAATTGTTATATTCAACACCCATTGTTAAAAGAAATTGTAAACAAGTATCGCAGGACCTCCCTTATATCCAAGCTTTGCCAAACACCTGTATGATTTCTACAACAATTTCACATAATTACACTTTCAAACAAAAAACATTCCTGTGCTCCTGCTTACTGATTTACATAACCAGGGCTTGAAAATTTTCAGGGTGGCTCAATAGTCAGTCAAAAATTTCACCTGTCACCATAATTGAACTATAGCCATGCATTTATGTTAACAAATTTAAACTAGGTTCTCATTCAATTTTATTTTTGTGTAATACTGCATACCCAAAATTTATTATATTGATTTTTTTTTTAAGAAAATTAAACCTTCTTTTGCGCCATTTTTTTACCCTCACACATGACCAAACAAGATAAGAATGTGACAATATGCTCCTCATGTTACTCATTATTCCTTGTTTTTGTTGTGTTTTGCTGACCAAACAAGATAAGAATGTGACAATATGCTCCTCATGTTACTCATGATTCCTTGTTTTTGTTGTGTTTTGTGGTACAAACAGTTTCAATATTGGCAAACCTGATTTTTAACTTTGAGTAAAATTTTTGTTAAGTCTCATTTGCTATGGACTGTTCACATTTAAAAAAATATTTTCTTACAATCTGATAAGTATTTACTCTTGAATTTTTTATTGTTTTAAAATGCAAGCATGTACTATAAATATATCTCCTGAAGTATTATTCACTAACATACATAATTACAGTCTGTTTGTCTTCTTAAAACTAAATTCGATTACATAGATCACAGAATGGTGGCTATAGTAATGTGGTTTGTATATAATAATATAGACTATTGTATGAACATATTTTGTAAAGTCTGACTGTATATATTTATTATAATGGGAAGCATTTTAATTTTTGTATTACATATTTTTAAAAGTGTCTTCTCAAATTGTCCTTTGTGTGTTAAATAAAAACAAAAATACTTAATTATACTTCTTAAAAAATAAAATAGTTGTTTACTTAAATACAATTTTATGTAAATATGTCACAAATATTAATAATTTGTAGTTGTAGATAGATAGTACCCTATATAAAAAGATAGAATATGACTGTAATATAAGCATAAAATAAAATGTAAATACTACAAATAAAATATCTTTACAAGGCAGATTGTTATTTTGAATTCTATAAACACTAAATACCACTATGATGTTATTGGTGTGAAGTGAACATTATGATGATTCACATTAAACAAAATATGTGACACATTTTCGCTTGTACTGCATACTACTGTATTTTCATTAAAAAAATAAAGAAATGTTACATGACTATGTTGTTGTTGTTGTTATTATTAGCACAGCGTCTTACTACCCATTCGGGTTATACGCACTTGCGCTAATGTGTAATGGTAGGGTGATTGTGAGATGAAATGAAGGACCTACAGTTTAACGTGGAATCCGAACTAGGTGGAGGACTGGCATTCCCCACATTCACAAGATGTCTTGCCAGAGGTGAAGGAAGGGTTTGGAAATCAGATAAATCTGTGCCAGGACCGAGGATTGAACCCCGGCCGCCAGCACAGAAGTCTGACACTTTACCCCTAGACCACCAGGTCACCCGACTATGTTGTTATTCAATTCAATTTAGTTGTTATGATTGCACCTACTCCTTCCTACAGATATTGTAAAATGTTCAAATATTTTAAAAAAACTTTTATTTTGATACATTATAAGAAATTATACATTATAAAAGTAACAGCATTGTTGTATTTATTAAATTTATTTGAGTCATCAAACCATCTAAAATCTGCAACAACTCATGTTCAAGGTCATAAAAGTACAGTAATTGTTGTGAACATTTCAAATAAGAATTTATGTTTCCTAACAATTAAATTAATCTCTACCAAATTATAACAGTTTACTTTGGAATTCCCAACATCAAGGATTTATAGTAAACTTGTTTTTTCAATGAGGGGTTGGAAAAAAGGGGTTTTGTGTTTGTCAAATTTCAAAATTCTCTCTTAACGCTCTACATGAACACGTCTTAACAGTGTTAGACTTGTAAGCAGATCTCGTCCTAGAGAGAGTTTCTCTGATAACTTTGATCAAACATAGAAACCCCTGCATCAGGATTACCAATCCCTGGCTACAGGGTTAACAGAACTGTTAGAAATACGTAAAAGGTGCAATCACATAAATAATAGAAATAAAAATTACCTTACAAATGAAAAAAAAAAAAAAAAAATGAAATAGGTTGAGTGGGTGCTGAGATATGAGTGGTTAAATAAAACCATAAGCCATCATCTTTAAATGGCCTCCGTATTTGAGAGCTACCAATTTCTGATGTCCATAATGGATTTTCATGTTCCCTAGCAAGGGGATTTTCTCAGAAATGTTCAATACATAGCACTGTTTTTTATTATTATAATTAGGTATTTAAATATTAAAATAATCAACTTAAACACAATTTTTGTATCATTTTAACACTAGCTTATTCACTTAAGAAAATACAATTGCTGCATGGAATTGTTTAGTTAGACCAGCATTTCCCAAATTATGTCCCACGAGGTGTGATTAGGTTTTCTGTGGAAAAATCGAGAAATCACAAATAAAAATTTATTTTTATTAAAATTAAACCTATCATATTAGATGTCTAGTTTAAGATACAATAAATCCTGCTATAACGTTGCCCAGCACGTCATGGTTTCCTAAACCTTGCTATGCATTCTTTCAACCAGCGCGACCACCATAGCGACGACACATGACAATGAACAGTTGAACATTGAGTGTGGGCAAGTCATGTAAGGCTACCAATAGAGTGCTTACTTAACAAATAACAAAACTAACTTCATTTGATTAATTTTATTCATATAATGTTTGTGGAAAAAAAAAAGTGTTTTTAAGCGAAAATGGATTTTTGGTTGAAAGAAGAAACTTTAAAGCAAAAAATAAGTTCATCTGGTACTTCACCTGTCTCTGAAGCAAATGACAAAAGTACTGTGGCAGCTCAAAATGTCAGTGAGAAGTGCAACAAAAAACAAGGCGATATGAGACCAAATCGAAAATATGAAAATTATTTGTCTTTCAGTTTTATATGTGCTGTGAAAATAGATGCCCTGATGCGCATTGAATTTTGTGTAACAAATTACTAGCCAACAGTAAACTTCATAGGCATTTGGAAACCAATCATCCTGAATACCAAAACAAAGATTTAAATTTTAAAATTGTCAACTTTCCATGATTAAAATGGCTAAAACTGACAACGAAAATGCAACAGAAGCATTTTATTATGTGGACATTACCGTATTGCACTTGCTGGAGGGGCGCACACTTTAGGAGAAACTCTCATGTTTATTCTCCGGTAGCTCGTTGGTGACTCTTAGAACATTATTGGCTGTTGCTGTTCAGCGTGACTTATTCATTCATCAGGTAGAGTTAAAATCAGTTTTTCTATAAAGTGAATTAAAGAAGTTGTGTATCTTTACCCTCCTGATGGCTTACACATAAAAAAGGGTGAAATATGTAAAGTGGTGAAAGCCCTATATGGTTTGAGACAAAGCCCAAAGTGCTGGAACGACAGTGTTAACCGATTGTTGAGTGAGTTAAATTTTCAAAGATCTAAGGTTGATCCATGCTTATACTTTAATGATTCTACATATATTTTGATTTGGGTTGATGATTTTATTATTTTCTCAAGCTCAATTGATGATGTTAATAGTGTAAAGGGTAAGTTAATGAATTTTCTTGACATTAGAGATTTAACTTATGATGATAGATTGGTATTTTTAGGTCTTGAAATTGAAAAGAAAGAGGATAATATATTGATTAGTCAAAAGAATCTTATTGACAAAATTGTAAATCATTTTAGGATGAATGATTGTAAAATTTCAAAAATACCGGTTCAACCAAAATTGAATTTACAAAGGTCTCAGAGGGAAAAAGTTATAAAGTGCCATATAAAGAATTGATTGGTAGTTTAATGTATTTGATGCTAGGGTCAAGGCCAGATCATTGTTTTGCAGTATCCTATTTTGGAAGGTTTCAAAATTGTTATAATGAAACTCATTGGAATTATCTTAAGAATGTTGTTCGTTATCTCAAATATACTAGTAATTTTGGTTTGAAGTATGTTAAAAATAATATTTGTGCAGATATAAATGTTAAAGCTTTTGTTGATACAGACTATGCTAGTGATTCTATTGATAGGAAAAGTATTATAGGTTTTGTTGTTAAATTAAACGATAATGTTGTGTCATGGTGTTCCAAAAAACAAAATGTTGTGGCTCTCTCTAGTAGTGAAGCTGAGTATCTGGCTCTTTCTGCTGGAATGTCTAAATGTAAGTTTTTAATTCAGTTATTTGATGAATGTCTTGATTGTGTAAAGCCAGTTATTGTCTTGGAAGACAACCAATCTTGTATGAAAATGGCACAAACCTATGAGACGAAGAGGTCTAAACATATTGATGTGAGGCATCACTTTGTAAGAGATTTAATTAGTAGTGGTGATTTTAAATTACAGTATATAGCTACTGATGAACAAGCAGCAGATATAATAACAAAAGGATTAGCAATAAGGAAATTTAAGTACTTTAGATATCTATTAAATGTTACAGAAATTTGATTAGAATTTGTGAATAAGTATTGGAATACAAAAGTTTGTTGGTTAGGCTTTTACCTTATTATATTTGATTTCTTTTTCTCTTTGTCTTAATCTGTGCAGAATTGAGAGAGGTATTAATATGGTTGTATTGGCAACTCTGCAAAGTTTGTGTTATATTGGCTATCTCTATATATTACTCCCTGTAACTATATCTTACTGCTAGTAGTTCGTTGGTCTGATTACTGGTTAGTTGTTTCTGTCATACATTATATTAAATACACTGTTTACACTATGTCAATGCATGTGTGATTTTGTTTCATGGCCTAATAATCCTAATACCTACTAGGTGATATGGATAAGATAGGAGATGTGATACAAATAGACTTTCCAATATACATGTTTCCCAACTTCAATTTCTTTTCAATTATCTATTGGTTCGCTATATTTTAACTTTTGGCGCGTATATAAATTGGTTCTGTCAAATTATTATGAATGTACTTTATATTTGATTGTGCGTTTATACTTTGAAAATTTAGATTATTTTATTGTACATAAATACATTTATTCTCTTCCCTATGTATATTGTTACTATTGAGCATAGCTCGCAATCTAAAAACATAATATTGTTAACATTTGGATTATGAAAATAAAACGGCCTCCAGGCCAATATCTTCTTCTATATCGGTTTTACGCTTTTACATCTAGCATACCCTCAAACTCCCATTAATGTGTATAATTAAATATTTCATTTTGCTGATAGTTAAACATCTTAGTTCAGGTATTTGGGCCTTTGCATATTTACGTGTGGATCAAATAAAGGTCCCTGGTGACCCACTTTATTATTGCCCTTGGTATTGCCACACCTTATCTACAGAGAAGGGTTGAGAATGACCTTGGGCATGGGACAATTCCTGGACAGTTAACTTGTTAGAACATTGGCATACTAAGCTAGAAGTCCCGGGTCCGATTCCCGTGTCCAGGTGTCATTTTGTAAATTTATATAACTTGATATCTCGATGTGGCTATAACCATAACTAACTAATATAATAGCCTTGCTATTTAATCCATCATGATATATGGATCATTATCATTACTCACATTTGTTTTAATGATAAATTTTGTGTAGTAGTCTTACATTCAAATTATCATTTAGATTAGTGTGTGAAGTACCTATTACATTATTACAATATATTTAGAGTTGGCTCTTAGCTTGTATAGGTTATTTCTTTCAGAAGCCATACTATATTTAATGTTCGTTAACTATAATGAAATAAGATGACTCAAAACCTGATTAATTTTGTTTGAGTGACATACTTTGAATAGTTGTCTTACGTTCAAACGACCATGTAGGTTATAGGTTTTAAGGAAGAATTATTATTATAGTCTACATCGACATATTTTAAGAAACAAGTCACGTGTGTTGAACTTAGTTATGCTCTTCAAACATTTTATTAACATATTTATTTCGTTAACTAATCATACATTGATATACCGTATCTCATTTATTCATAAAAATTAGAGAACGATTTTGCCTCATTGCCTTGTGTGAATGTAAGAGAGAAAGAGATACCCGAAAAATTCCTTCTCTCTTACAGAATAGTGTGCAGACGATAGCTCGAAAATTTTAGCCGCAGATGTTCATCCACAGTTATATTATAAAGTTCAATGGTTGTGAGTGTGATGATGTGATCTGTGTAACACATGTTTAATAACAATATCATCTGAGAGATACTTTCTTTTGAATTAACTATGATGTTATGTCTAACGAAGACATAAGTACACTGTTGCTTGGTGATTTATTGCAAAATAACCTAAATATGGTAATTATATAATGGTGTATTAAAAAAATAGTTTATTAATTTGGTTGGAGTGATACAACAATCACAACTATTGTTGCATTAAGTTTTAATTGGCTAAATAACGTGTATGTTTCCTTTTGAAAAAATATTTAGAAAAAATACATTACCTTAGAGCTTTATTTTACACTATTATTAAATGTTCTGTCTTATGACAGGTCCATTCCTTTTGTCAGTGAACTTAGACCACTAATTCGCCCCGTCCTCCGCCTCATCCTTCAGCCCTAAGAGTTTTCTTCTTTCCTACAAGTCATCCAATATTTGAATGCTCTTTCCTAAGCTCATTTCCATCAAAATTTTCTTTTATGACTTGCAGAAGACAATTCCTTCAAACAATTTGTCCGATCCAATTTGATTTGTACTTAAGAATCACATCCAAAATCGATCTCTTCCCATCCACTCGTCTTAGGATTTTTAGTTTGCCACCTTGCCCTGTCCACCTGATCTAATCAAGTCTTCTTCCACACCACATTTCAAAACTCTCCAAGTATTGCTTTTACATTTTACTAAGGATCCAAGTTTCTGCTCCATGCAGCTTGATACTCTAAATATATTATTTCATTAGTGTCTTCCTTATTTACAAATTCAACTTGTTGGTCAGCAGTAACCTCTTCTTGTTGAAAGGTTTCTTCGCCATAGTGATCCTCGACACAAAAATAGTCAGCCATTTAAACGTTTTAATTGTTAGATAATTTTTTTTATCAGAATACACACATGACAACTTTGCATAGAACCAACTAGTTTCTAAACATATTAATACATCCAACATTTTAATGTTGTTTTCATGGACTTGAAAGGTTAGTTTAAACTTGGCTGATTATTTTTTTATTAGCAAAAGACAATTTTTTTTATTTAATCATCTTGATTAAATATACCAGTAATATATGTTTTAGTGCATTAGGCTTTTTTAAGTTGGCAATTCGGTTTAACTATTGTTTCAACTCATATCTGTGTAGTTTAAATTTATAGAAGAGGATTAAATAAAGCTATGTGTGAGAGTTTGATTAATGTTAGGTAATTTGTTAAAACTCTAGAATCTATTTTGGGTAAAGGGAATAATTGCTGTAGATTTTTGAGTCTGCAATACTTTGTGAAATAGGCAAGTCCAACAATAATTTTCTATTTTATTATTATTATTATTTAGCACCGCGTCTTACTACCCGTTCGGGTTATACGCTTTTAGTACTAATTACGCTAATGGATTAGGAATTGGGAAGGCTGAATTAGAGGAAGTGAACCCGCATTTGCGTGGAGGGAGAGTGGAAAACCATTTAGGAAAAACCACCCCCAGTTCACCCGACCAAGATTCGAACCTCGATCTCCCCGTCCTCAGCAGTTGAGCTCAACACGACAAGCGCGTTAGCCAACTACGCCACGGAGGCGGGTAATATTTTTCTAAATAATTAATTAAATAGTATTAGTAGGCTATGGTCATCATGGATAGTTGCCATTTTTTGTGTCCAATATTATCTAGCCTATAAAAGTTTATAGGCCTAGTAAAAATATAAATATTTTTCCTCCCATTTTTTAAAAGGAAGTGTAATTATAACAAATACATATACCTAATCACACCATTCCCTTACGAGGTAGTAAGGAACTGTGGATATAGCTCAAAACAACTCCCCTTGCATTGACAACATCCATACACCGAGTCATACATGCTCTTTTATTATTAAAACTCTTATTGTTTCTCTTTTTCACACATTCATCTACAACATTTAACCATATCTTACATGTTCTACACCTTCCCTTTGATCCACACATTCTATCTTAATATACTTTCTTCATCACTCAATCCACACTCACCCTCTCAACATGGCCAAAGCAATGTAATACGCTGCTTTCACATTGACCTATTGGATTATTTTCAAACCACACTATTTTAGCGACCATTCATTACTGACTCGGTCTAGATGTGTTTTTTACACATATATTTCTGTGCAGTTATTGTTTCAAGCCTAAACCATTTTTGTAATAAGCAGCCTACTGTTAAATTTTTTTTACATAATGTTTATTAGCTAATCTCGAAGATAGGTTAGTAATAGGAATGCTAATTACAGTAAACGAAAGCTATAGGTCTATGATCCAGTTCATTACTATTGAAATGGCTACACTTCATATAAAGAATAACACAGGCCTGCAAAATTTGGGTGGTTGAAAATTGTTTTTAATCTAATGAGTGATTCTTATGTTTTTTGGTGTGCTGATTTCAAAAATGATCTCCAATTTTCTCTATCACGTAAGGATTTTTCACAAATTGGATATCAAAATATTGAAAAAGGGCTCAGTTTGTGTATAATGGTTAAAAATTATTTATTTAAAAAAAATTAAATAATAGTTTTATTTACAAAAAAAAAAATTAAGCTATGCCATTCTCAACACTTACCAAGACTTACAAGTCCTTATACTGCCTTTTACTTTTATCCTCAAAACTCCTTTTTGAGCTTTTTCTCTTGTAGACAGCTTTCGGCTCTTCTCCGTACAGCATCCAACAGTAGTCTGCCATCATGTTGATGTTTAGTCTGCCATCATGTTGATGTTTAGTCTGCCATCATGTTGATGTTCCATCTGCCTTGGTATCTGCGTTCCATCTCCTTGATGTCTTGATGGAATCTTTCCCCTTGCTCTTCACTCAAAGCATCAAGATTTCGGGAAAGTTGTCCAAATGGGAATTCAGGAAGTGCACTTTCAAGCTCATCGAACAACCCAAGTCCTTGAATTTGATGAGCATGTTTTCCACTATAAACTTGAAGTTGGAGTCCTTATTTTTCCCAAGAAATTTCGTTACAACTTCTCTGAAAGCTTTCCAGGCATCTTTTTCAAAAACTTCCATTTTTCAAAGACCTCGTCTTTCAGAAGTTTCTGGATATCTGGACCGACAAAAACACCTTCTTTCAGTTTTGCTTCTGACAGTCCAGAAAACTTGTTACAAGAGTATTTAAAAAACTCTCCTTCTTTTGAAAGAGCCTTTACAAACTGCTTCATTAAACCAAGCTTGATATGAAGAGGAGGCAGGAGGACTTTTCTTGGATCAACCAAGGTTTCCCTTACTACAGTTTTGCTTCCAGGTTCTAATTTAGCCCTACTTGGCCAGTCCTTTTTAACCCAGTGCTGCCTTCTATCCTGGCTATCCCATTCACACAAGAAGCAGGGGTACTTAGTGTAACCTCCCTGCTGCCCAAGAAGCATGGAAAGTACTTTAAGATACCACATATAGTCCATTCATGTTCATTGTAATTCAGTTTGGTGAGAATTAAGGCTAAATTCTCGTAGCATTCTTTCAAGTACACAGAATGCCCTACTGGTATGGAAGCATAATATTACCATTGTGGAGAAGCACTGCTTTGAGGCTTCTTTTTGACGAGTAAAGAGCCTCCACTTGTTTACGTCATACTGTATGTTAAACCTCACCATCAATTCAGGGACATTGCGACAATAAACCAGGTCACCATCTTGAGAAAAGAATGGAATAAAATATTTTTCTCTGTTTCTGAACCATGAGAAAGAGGTTCCTGGAGCTAATAAGTTCTTTTCCTTTAGCCTTGATCCTAACAGTTCTGAAGAATCTTTAGGAAGACACAAGTCTCTGACTAAATTGTTCAATTCAATCTGTGAAAAAAGTTTGGGCTCACTGCTCTCTGAAACATCTTGAAATTCTTCATCAAAATCATGGGCTTCCTTATCAGAGTCATCGGGAATCTCCTCTAGTTTATCTAGAGGTAGGTATGTATGGGTATTCCTGGGCCATGAGGTACAAGATGCACAGCCGACGGAAGGTTTAGATATAAAATGTCTTTCTTATTTTTTAAATTGAACCCTTTAACGTTACACAAACAAAAGTAGCAGTCATCACTGTGATTTTGGGGTTCCCTCCAGATCATTGGGACCCCAAAACGAAAAGATTGTTTCTTACCTTTTGACCACTGTCTGAGTTCTTCTACACATATAGAGCACACTTTATGTGGGGCCCACGACTTATCCTGGTCACAAAGTTTCACGCCGAATATGCATAGTACACTTTTCCAACAAAATCTGTAATGTTTCTTTGTTGTTTCTTTACTACAAAGTCCCCACAAATATAACAAAAACTGTTAAGCTGAATTAATACAACCCTTTGAAGTCATTTAGCACACTTAAAATCGGATTAAAACCACAAATAAAACTCAACAGCTGATGGAAAAAAACTTGAGCAGTGATTTTACACTGTATGTTACAACCTTGTCTCTCAAAGATTGAGTTGAAACTAAGCAAACATTCAAAGAAATGAAATGAAAGAATGTGGGGAGGGGAAAACAAAAAGGAAATGAATCATCTCTGTTATCCCTTAGTCTTAATAAAAAAATACCTAAAACAGACATTTTTTAGTGGATAGTTCACAAAGAGGGTGGGATGCTTGACACCTTTTCTTTGTCATATAATAGTAAATAAATATTTTATATCCTCAATACACAACAAGAAAGTTAAGCCTACATTATTAGCAAAACAACTAGGCCTATTGTAAGAAAATTTGATATGATTTTAAAATGAAGACAAACTAAATCATGACAAAAATAATTACATCAGAGCTATTTTTGGTGCAGAATTGGTGCAAAGGTTGGCCCTACTACCTCAATTTATGTTTTCTTTTATATTGTAACAAAAAGAAGTAGAATAGGACCAATATAATAGAATAGTAATCTATTAGAGCCATAGAATAAAATGGATTGTTCAGCAATCAGTTTGGGATCTCAATATTTCAGGAAAAACATGTTTTTTTTGTTGCACTGCGTCTTGCTAACCTTTTGGGCTATACAGCTATTATACAAGGCCTATTTACTATTATAGAGGCTTAATTTAGAATAAATGCATCCTCATCTGTGGGAAAGTGCAAAACAATTTAGGAAAACCACCCTCGCTGCACCCAACCAGGGTCGAACACAAATCTCCCCATTTTTGGCATCCGAGTCTATCATGAGAGTATCGCGTTAGACCACGAGGCCACCTAAGCGGGTAACAGTTACCTGTAACATATTGATATATGGAAAGTTAAGTTTAAATTAATATCAACACACAGGCCACAAATCCTAACTATGGGAGTATCTGTATGTAGGG
Organism: Timema cristinae; assembly: GCA_039000515.1. Taxonomy (NCBI): domain Eukaryota; kingdom Metazoa; phylum Arthropoda; class Insecta; order Phasmatodea; family Timematidae; genus Timema; species Timema cristinae. The sequence continues at coordinate 5,727,643 of JBCFYV010003508.1, read as the reverse complement.
GACCACAATTCAATTAATTTAAATTAGTTGAAAAATCACACATTGGTACAGGAATTGAACCTGGGATGCCAATGCTCTCCAGAATCTATCCTGTGTTCAAGGTTATTCTTTTCTCATAGTTGGACATGTGAAATAGTCAGCTACATATGAGCAATCGATATTATTGCGAGCTATCAGATACCACAGACATCTGAGACTCAGGAGGGCAGTTATGCTGCCAAATATACAATACAAGAATGTAACTAAAGTGAAATGTCAATGAATATCAACACACAGGCTGTAAACCATTGTAACTATGGGGCCGAGTATTCTTATGGCTAGTCTGGGATAGTTTGTATCAATAAAAAGGTTAACTAAAGGGTTTTAAAATATTTTGAGTACCATGCTGTGACAATACTAAATTAGTTTTTAAATATTTATGTTCGTGATTTAGATAAGTTTAATTTTAATTTTATTACTATTATTAGGCTACAATATTATTACCAATATTTATTTTGTGGGAATGGTGTGCACTAAGGGTGAGCTTCTTTAATTTGTTGAAATGTCACATAATGATAAGTTTGATATTTTTTTAGCATTTATATACACAATTACAAAAGCAAATTTCCTCTTATAACAAAATTAATGTTGTAAAATCATCCTATATTATTAAAACCAATTAAAAAAATCTCACCTAATTAGATTTGTTTACAAATGATAAATAATTATTATGGTGATATTTATTAATATGCATTAACTGTTTACAAGTACAACAATTTCATTTTTTAAATAAGAAACCTATTTTTTTTAAATGAACAAGTATTGTTTTATTATTTTGATTATAAACACTTATCTCTTTTAATAAAACTACCTGAAGTAGACTGTCATACATTTTGATCAAAACTTGAAAGCTATCTCAATTACATCACATATATTTTGGATCACAATAGTTATAATGTTTATAACTAAAACTATTCCACCCAAGCTTAGCCTAACATTTCATATGTGAATGAGTACACATTTAGTTGAAATGTTGTCTTTTTAAAAATACTTTATGAGATAATGAGAAAGAGTTGAAGGATCAAGGTAGTTTAATAGAAAATTAATTCATATAGCTGACCAGCATAGGGAATTGATACTGCACCTTTTGATACAAGCACAACATTTTTCAGAGGGCTAGACCTACCTAAGATATGCATTTTCAGATATGGAGGCCAAAAAAATTCCTCTGCAGACAGGACTATTATGTCATCAAGATGGCCGACGCTTCTGAATGCTTTTTTCAGTATATATCGTAAACCACTACCTCAATTTTCGATATATTTATTTTAAATGAAAGCTATTTAAATTATCTTCAATATAGTGTATACAAGCTTCCAATTAGTCAATAATTACTTAGTTATTTAAAGAAATAACAATAATGAGTGATAACATTTTTTATTATTTCTAACATAGCTTTCTATTCATTAGTTATATCACAAAATGTTTCAAGTAAAAGTTTTTTATTGCTTAATTTACTAAATAAATGCATCTTGTACTTTTTTCGTATGACAAGCCGCAAGGTCGTAATACTTGATAAACACTCATGAGTAGAGGGCAGACTGCTTTCTTTCCCTGCACTGTCTTGTTGTGTGTTTGGTGGGATCTATAAAAATCACATATTTAAGTACAGCCCTTTATTTTTTTTCAACATAATTTACCTTCAAGCTCTTTAAATTGAAAAATAACACCTGGACACGGGAATCAAACCCCAATTCTCTAACCACTGAGCTATCCAGGAAGTGTCCAGTGCCCAGGGTAATTCTTCACTCATATTTTAAGGTGGAGTCTGTGATGGACATGTGGAAATAGTCAGCTACAAATATGTGATCAATTAAGTCACGGGCTATCAGATACGCAGCCACAATCGACTCAATAGTTGGCTTTAAGTTGTAAAATGCACAATTTTAATTGTTGTACGTATCCATATATTATGATGGATTAAATATCAAAGCTATTATATTTGTTAATTATGGATATAGCCACATCTAGACATCACGTTTCTTAAATTGAAAAATGACACCTGGTACCGTTGAAGGGGATTGAAGATGGAGTTCTGAGGGTGTGATAGGAATCAAAAAGCCTCTGCTACATCAGAGAATTCCCTCAATTTGTTCCACATTGATCTTTTCCCTCAGTCCTGAAAAAAAATGACGTGCTATCACACCCAGAGGATGTGTGAAATACACGTAAATCCATGAACTTCCTTTGACAAGGTTTTGAGCTATATCATGAACTACAATGGTCTTAAAATTCTTTCCGCAACCAAAGTTTACTCTCAGTTTAGCAAAGAGCCTCTTTTGAGAATGTGAAGAAATGTGATATAGCCAACACAATAACATCTGTGTCTACTATGCGTATGTAAACAGCCTTGAAACCTGTCTTCACTGCATCAAGTACATGAACATTTCTTCATGACTATACATTTCCTTGACGAATGAAGCCTGATTCACATAATTAAATAGTACATTAGAGCCTCTAGTGGAAAACACCTGTATATCCTTAAGGGGTGAACTGGCAACAATCTCTCTGGCCAGGAAGGAAAAGAGTTCAGTTTTATTTTTTCGGATGTTTGAGGAAGTTTTGCCCTTTCTTTGGCGAGATGTTGTTTGCCCGAACCTAACGCCGCTCTCCAGATCCACGCAGTCTTTAGTATATGATTTCGTATGTTTCCTTGGTACACATCCCACACTATATCAATACATTGTGCTTGGTACTTTCTGACTTCTGGCTGTAGATATTTTCCTACAGCTTCAAAGTAGCCTACTCTTGAAATTTTTTCCACCTTTGGCTGAATTATATGAATGAGAGATGGACCATCATAAGCAATTATGTTATCTGATTTGTGCTGTTTGAATCACCCTACGGTAAAGTGTTATCTTCAGGAACCTTTGAGCAGCTTTATATGGCATTTCAGCTGGATCATCAATAAAGTTATCATCTTAATAATCAATGACATCAGACCGTAGATTGACTCTGTCGATTATCTCAGGAGATATGCATTTTTCCAAAGTTATGACCAGGTCAGTCTTGCTTCTTCTTCCAATATGTCCTTCACATGAAATTGATGGAGGGAATGGATGGTTTTCAAAAGAAAAGAAGTGGCTAAGGTCAAGGTCTCTAGTCGTACACATGACAAGAATAAGTCAACATCCACCTTTAGTGACCTAATTTTACAACACTTTGAGATAACATTTTATTTACAAACAATATGAACTTGTTTTGTTTAATCTTTTGGTACAAAGATATCTCATTTGAGGCTATCCTTTTGGAAACAATATCCTCATACTTTGTTTTGCCTACTTTATCAATGTTCATGATGTTTTGAACACTTTCTTCTAACAACGCCAGGTTCTCCAATTAAAAAACCTCTTTCCCTGATTCTAGAAAAGTATCTCCAAAGGCTGCCATGACTTATTTTAGAGCTTTTAATTTCTTGTTGAAGACAGTTTGGAAATGTGGGTTTGTTGTTCCATCTGTCTTGGTAATGACTCTCTTGGAGAAGTTATATTTTCAAACTGATCTATCAAGGCAGAAATCTCAGGTTCACAAATCATCCACCTCCATAAAGAAGTGGCATCTATCTGTCAACAAAACCACAGCTCCACCATCACCCTTAATGAGATAATTATTTTGTTCATGGGCTTGATCGACTCCTACTGCTGAAAAGGGGCCGGTCAGCGAATTGTATGTTAAACGGATAAAAAATACTTAAATAACTTAGTGTATCTGAACAATCAATAGGCCCTACTTGGTAGGGTAATTTTTAAATAAACAGTATCAGGTATTGCTACTTTTAGAGATATACTTTTCAAAAGTTGTTAAAACAACCATCTGAGAAACATACCTTTCCAATTGATCTCTCGAAAATTTCTCTTAATTGCCAAGGCAAGATAGCAATCTGCCCTCTACTTGTAAATGTTTTATCAAGGATTACAGCCTTGCGGCATGTCATAAGAAAAAAGTGCAAGATACATTTATTTTAGTAAACTAAGCAATAAAAAACTTTTACTTGAAACAATTTGTGATTTAACCAATGAATAGAAAGCTATAATAGAAATAATAAAAAATGTTATTACTTGTTTTTGATATTTATTTAAATAACTAAGTAATTATCGACTAATAGGAAACTTATATTCACTCATCTTAAAGATAATTTAAAGAGCTTTAATTTAAAATAAAGAAATTGAAAATTGAGCCAGTGGTTTACGATACATACAAAAAAAAAGCAGTTCAAAGTGTTGGCCATATCGATGACGTCATAACTTCTATCCGCAGAGGAATTTTTTTGGGCTTCATATATGAAAATGCATATCTTAAGTAGGTCTAGCCCTCTGCAAAATTTCATGCTTGTATCAAAAGGTACAGTATTAGGCCGAAAATTTTCCCTACGCTGCCCAGCTAATACGACCGTGCATAAAACTAGCACAAATGTGATTTGTGAGCACATTTGTGAATATAGTGCAACATATTATTTCAAGAATTCCAAAATTTAATGAAAATATTTTGTTGATGCTTGGTTCATATGGGATATTGTATGGTAATACAAATGTTAATTTTTGCGCATAAAAATATTTGGTGCTCTGTGACATTCTCTTGAATATTTATCTAGGAACATTCTTTATGTAAACATTCTCTCAATATGGTAAGTTTTCTTAAAATATCTTTTAAACAATACATAATTATTTTACAATATTAATTTTGCTATCACTAGAAATTTACCTTTGTTGTGTTTATAGATCATTAAAAATATAAAATTTATTAGTATATGACTTAAGGAAAAACTAAATAATTTCTCCCTTGGCACAGATTGTTCCAAATCTTGTTATTAATGAAATTTGCATACACGTTCTTATTGTGTATATTGATTTATCTACTATAATATGACAAAGAAAAGTTTCAGTGATCCTGCCCTCTTTGTGTTGGCCATACTATCTCCGAGTTGAACAAACTCATTGCTAAGCTAACTGCTTGTTAAGGTGAAGCTGTTTTTTTAATTTAGCTACTCTCCAGTCAATTTAGTACGTAACTGTAGATATTTACATTGACTTACAGAACTAAGTTATATGTTTTTTATAAAACCACATTTATTCATTCTCTAGTTTGTTTATTTTCCAACTAGGTAGGTCTATAGGCACCATAGTAAGCCATTGATGGCGTTTGTAAGAACACATAAAATGCCCATGGGAATTTTTTTTAAGTTCATAGTGTTACAGGTGTTTGTAAACATTAAAAAATAAATTAATGATGAAGATGATAATAAAATTTAATTATTATTATAATAATTAATGTAATATAATAATAGTAATGTATAAATTGGGTTTAGAAATAGTTAATTCTGGTTATGATTCTAATAACTAACTTAAGAAGAGACTAGCCTTGCGTTGGTCACTCAACTGATTGGAATTTTGACACCTTAGATCAGGTAGTAGCTTGTCTGTCTACTGAGTCGGAATGAAGATGGATTTGATTCCAGCATGGCCGAAAAATCTATGATTGGTGAAATGAGAGTTTTCCCTTTAATTGTGATAAGTTGGTGTCTGGGGCTGGTTGTTGTGTCTGTTGTAGATTTAAGCTAGTTTATAAGTTGTGTGGGTTCAGAAAGTGCATGTTAAATACCTCGAATAGATGAAAAAAATATGTGAAGAAACTGATTTGACCCACGTTTGAGATGAAAACTCAACTTGTATAGTCTCTAAAATTGTAAGGCAGACTGGTGACGTGTGTAGGTTTAACATCTTATAATGTTAAATTTGATCCTTATTATTTACCTTAAAAATCAGAGGAATATTAGGATTAGGATTGAGAGAGGAGCAATATGGCCTCAGACCAGGAAGGTCAACAGTGGATCTTATTTAATGACGGTATTAGTATAAAGAATTGGGGAGGTAAAGATGAAAGCAATGATGTTTACAGTTGAAGTCAGTATAATCAGCATCGGTGACCTGGCGGTCTAGGGGTAAGGTGTCAGACTTATGTGCTGGCGGCCGGGGTTCAATCCTCGGTCCCGGCACAGATTTATCTTTTTACCAAACCCTTCCTTCACCTCTGGCAAGACATCTTGTGAATGTGGGGAATGCCAGACCTCCACCGTGGTTCGGATTCCACGTTAAACTGTAGGTCCTCCATTTCATCTCACAATCACCCTACCATTACACATTAGCTTAAGTGCGTATAACCCGAACGGGTAGTAAGACGTGGTGCTAATAATAATAATAATAATAATAATAATAATAATAATAATAATAATAATAATATAATAATAATCGTATAATCAGTGCCTACGTCTTCCAAAAATACATGTGCTGCATAGAAGCAGCCTTGATTGAACAGAACTATCTTCACAACTCTGTTCACAACATTATTAAAATCAAGTACTTTTGCACATAATACTTGTTGATGTAGTATGTGTCATAAGATAGAAAATGAGGAAAGCATTCTTCTTTCATACATAAAGCTATAAAGCCATTTTTGCAGCCAACAATTGCAGGAGCTTCATCCGTTGTAATAGCTGTCAACTTTTCTAGGGGAATATTACATTCCTGCACATAATTCTTGAAGGCATTATAATATAGCTGCTCTTTGTTAATAACAGAAGTACTTTCAGTTTTATTGCTAAACCCATCGAAAAGTGACTCCGAAGGAGCAATCATGGCTTCTTTAACTATTTCACCATCTTCAAGTGATTTTTTTTCCTTTTCAATAATACATGAGAAACTTTCAAGGAAGCAATTGTTGCATTTGTTGATTGCTTGTTTTTGTGGTAAAAACTGACTAATGAGCTTTCAACTTGGCCTTCAAATCATGGGTTCTTCTTTTTATAATTTATAAATCTTCAGGAACACTTCTGTTAAAAGACTTGTGAACTGTGTTAAATGATCTCTCGACGTTGCTTTTCTTGGGAACAGATATACTGGCGCTACAAAGTAAACACACACATTTACCTTTACATCCCATTCATTATTAAAATAATAAGTTCTGTGTCTTTTATTGCTAAAATCACACCATATTAAAATAGAACTGGACTGTCTGCCACAACATAAGTCGCTGGCAATCACCGGCGTCGTTTGCTTTGAAGAGCTCGATGCACTCACACAGTGTTGCCATCTCAATTTTTACAATGTCTCCACAGAACACTGAATCCAGTACTACAACAGATTTGAGTTTCATATTGATCGACTACTGAGGACTACATAACATAGAGGTTTAATTTCAAATTATACTCAACAACCATCCTGTTATTCATCAAACAAAACTATGTAACAAAATATGTAAAAATTACAAAATCTAAGACGGGCAACTAAAGGCTAAATGCTTCTAAAATCTGTCAAAAGGGTGCCATGGTGCCTGCGGGAGCCATGTTGCCGACTCCTGATATATATTATATAAAAATATAAAATTAATTTAGTAAATCAGATCATTTAGATATCACGAAATGCATTAAAATACATAAACCCTCCCCCTCTTAGCAGTCAATAAATAGTTTATGAAATTAAGGCCATCTATAACTCCCGACCTTGATCTTAAGCTATGCAATCTGCCTTGTAATCATGTATGAAGTATAGCATACCACAAAGGCTGAGCCAGCAAGTTGCTACCTTACAACCTTGATGGAGTGAACATAAATGTTGTCTGCTCTTTTCATGGTCTATTCATAAAATCTCCATACTGAGAGCTATTGGCTGACATGATAGATAACCTACCTAAATATACTCAATAAACAAAAAATTAAGTTTATTTTAGAATAGTTTATGGAATGATTTACCTAAACAATGTTTTCCCAAAAAGTATTAAATTAGGCTAGTTTCATAAAGGCGTGGGAATTAATTAGGAGAGTTTAACCGTGTTAATGGATATCAGCTGATGTTAATTTAGTTTAGGAACACTGCAATGGTGTTGTAATTAACTTATTTTAAATGTATACCACTATAATATAGGTTATTCAGATTATAGTAACAATAGTATTTTACATTTAAGAATAATAGGGTTTCATCATTGTTTTTATTCCTTAGGAACACTCACTTCTAGATAATTATGTTCTCTCAAATTGAATTCCATCTAGTTTCACTATCTGCACCTCTTATTAGATTTTTCTATAGACTCAAAGAACGGTACGGAAATAATATATTCAATGTAAGATATCACTAGACAGTCATTTTAAATGTATTTTAAATTTAAATAATGAATGTACCAACTTAAATTCAAGTAAACACGAAAAAAGTGTACATTTTAGAAATGTAAAATACTACAAACATTTTATTTTATCAAATTATTTTAGATGGACTCTTAGGTTGGCTACCAATTGCACTATTCAAATATGTACGATGAAACCTCCTTTAAGGGATACCTCTTAATAACAGATTAATATTTATAGCAGACAGTTTAAATTTTTCCAACAAAATAACATGTACACTTACCCACGAAACACTTACCACAAACTTTCTCAAATGATGAATATGTACATTTCTAGAACTACATATTGATGCATATAAATATATAAATAGGGGAGTCAAATTGCTAATACCAGTGTGTGTGTGTGTGTGTGTGTGTATATATATATATATATTTTACAGCACAAATGTTAGAAATATTACTGTCTCACACACATACAGCATGAGTAGTCCCACCTTCTCCTTAGAGAAACAGGGCTGATTGTTATAACACCCTTTGTTGTCAGCGGCAGATCCAGAAGGAATTAAAAAATATCTGAAGTAGAAATTAACCTTGAAAATAAAATTTAAAATTAGGCTACACAAAAATATACAAATATATTTAACTTATTCAAACCATTTGCATATTACTGCAATCTTGTTGAAAGCTTTGTGCTCATTAATAAAAGATTTTAAGTTTATTTTGAGATAAATAAAATACTTTTTACACACCTTATACTAGTTCACTTCCTCTGTTATAAAATCTGCCCTTCATTTTCAGTCACTTCTAATTGCGATAAGAAAGCCGCAACTTTGTTCAGACTCATAATTCACATGTCAATGCATTCTATTAAAATTTGACTTGACCATGCATCCATGGTATATCATATATGGGCTATTCTGGATTTAAACCTGACATGGATTTTGGACCTTTTCTCCACTCTTAACTAAACAATAATCAAATAAATAATATAGTAAACAAGTTTTTCAAAATATACATTATATTTCAATTATCATACAATGTGTGGAATGCCAGGTCACCACCGTGGTTCGGATTCCACGTTAAACTGTAGGTCCTTCATTTCATATCACAATCACCCTACCATTACACATTAGCGTAAGTGCGTACAACCCGAACGGGTAGTAAGACGCGGTGCTAATATAATAATAATAAAGTAATAATAATAATAAATAATAATAATATAATCATACAATAAAAATTAGAAAATAAAGTTTTGTTTTTGCACATGTTCAGTATTGTGAGAATATTAAATGATGGACAATTGGGAATAAATGTGTGGCATTTACTCCTGCAATATAAAAAAAGTGTGCAAGCGTGGTCTTAGGGAAGAACTAATGAGTTGAAGCATTTTATGTTGCAGGAGTAATCAGCATGTATTGCTAATTGTCTTATCATTTAATAATTTTACCCAATATTGACCGTGTGCGAGAACAAAAACATTTATTTTCTGCGTAGTCATTCTTCAATCAATCATTCAGGCAGTGTGTGAGTTCAGACCTACAGCCAGTTAAGTGTAGAGTTGTGCAGTGTATACAGGGTAATAAATAGTAGCAATAATATGGGTCCTAAAAAGCAGTCTGGTAGTGCGGTTTAAAGTTGAAAAAAGACAGAGAAAAAATATGGTATTTTTTATATGGAAGGGTTAGCAATTTTCTGCGCCCAAATAAAGAGGAAAACAACTTCCTTGAAGAAAAATTAATCTCATCACAAATATTGCTACAGGACTTTGAAAGAAGATTAAGAATTTGTAAAATTCTGGATGCTGAAATATAAAACAACCTGAAACAAATACGCTAAGAAATGGTGAAACATTCAAAAGGTTGTTGTTGATGTTATAATTTTGAGTGCCCAAAACACCTATGTATTTTATCAAAGCAATTGGAGGGAAATCACATATGATGGTGTTTGCGGGAAGAGAAAAAGGGGGTGGAGGGGTTGAGGGCGTTATTGCAGCTTCTTTTCAAAGGCACAATGGACCCTAGGTACACCTCTGCCTACATTGGTTCTTTATAATTAACTTTAGTAACTTGATTCATACATAAACATTCAGCTTTATTTAAGAAATATGTTAATATAGTGTAAATATTTGTTACATGCCTTGAATACTTCACTTCTATATGTCTGCATTTGTTAGTTCCATCTAATGGTATATGTCAAAAACTTCAACACCTGAATATTAATTTTTAATAACAGGGCTTCACAACTTTCTTTGTAGGCCTACTAAGAAGTTGACTCCATTTAATATTGCTCAACTGGTCCTCGTTTGGACACTAGGTTTGGAATTTTGTGTTAGTCTTATTCACATACCCGTCCAACCACCACCTGACTGTCAAAACTTTTCCCCTTTCCTCTTGTTTTCTCTATATATTTATTTAGGGCACAATCGAGTGGTCATGTAAATAATAAGACACACACCTTCAGATAAAAGCAAGGTTGGTTGGACACAAATAAACATGTGCTAAGAAAATCTTCTCACATGTCAAAAGAATACAAATTTTAATTGAATGAGTGTAATATAAAAGTAGGTTACTTTAAATAGAAAGGTTTGAATCATATTGAAAATATTCATCTAGATAGTGGGCGTTAAAACACAACATAAACAGTCATCAGATAAAATGTGGAATCTGATAACTTTTACATCAGCAGTGTGTGACAAGTTTCACATATGCTGACTGAGCTTCTACCATTGTAATGCCTCAGGTTTTAGGTTACATTTAGGATGTTGAAAAGTAGTTGTATACAATATCTGTCTGTGCCTTAACTGGGAGGGAGCACAAGCTAAGGCCTGTATTTTTACACTTTTTAGAACAAAAACATTTTTGGCCATTTTAAATAGAAGATTGCTTCAGTAGAAACATTTAGTTTAGTAATAACAACAATTTTACTATATTATTTATTAATGGTCATCGTGAAATTTTACCAGGACTTTTTCTTGTCATTTAAAAAGTTTATTGTTTAATATCACTCATAGCTATGTGATCTGTTGAGATTACTCTACGTAGACAACATAGATGTGCTGAATCCTGTATTACTCGAATCGAAATCTAAAGTCTCAAATTTTAAACTTTTTTTTTGAATCCTCGCTTCTTTAAAATATACAATTTTGGATAAATTGAAAATATTCACAATCACATTTAAGAAAAAGCTTTTTTTTAAGGTTTAGTACCACTTACAAATCATATTTTGTTTGTCATGTCTATTAAGTCAAACAATAATAATACCTTTTTTTCTTTAGTAAATTAATGATGCACTGTTATCCATTTTTATGATTTAAAAAAAATCACTGTCTCTTACTACTATTTCAGACTATACACATGTATGATAATTACTCTAATGGGGTAGGGATTATAAAATAAGCATTTTGGAGTTATTCTACCCACATTTGCTTGGAAGGAGTGTAGGAAACCTTTTAGGATAAACACCCCTCAGTAGACTTGACTGGGATTCGGACCTCGATCTCCCCATCATCAGCAGACCAGCCTAACATGAGAGAGACTCCTTAAACCATTTGACTACAGAAGCAGACTATATGATTATTTTTATCTTCCCAGCAACACAAGGCTATAACATTCCTTTTATCAAAATTGTTTAAAATTATTATTTGAAGTTAAGTTCTTTATAATTGTATTTGAGATACTTTTTTGAGGTTATATATATATTAGTCAAAAATATATTGCCATAAAAATGGTAAAATAACCGACCTTAACAATTTGTGTTCCCTTCCCCCTTAAAGTGTCCCGACACCTGGCTTATGTAATGATGATATAATAATAATAATAATAATAATAATAACAACAAATACTAAACATGGTGGAGGGAATGTTTTGTTATTCTTTTTAGAGTTCATTATATATAGTCGGAGGTACAGGTCTATGTAAAATACCTCCTTTTAAAAACATAATAAATACAGGTTGCTCATGTCAACCATTAAAGCAAGCACAAACTTGAAGTATTTTGTTGTAGACTTCAAATCCTGTGGGTATCTGAAGATTCCTCAATGCCGCAAGAAATGAGACCCCTCACCACGAGACAGCAACAACGCATTGATAAGAAAAAGAAGAAAATGGCAGCGTATTTAGAGATTGCAAAGTTAAATGACCAAGATATAGAGGTGGGTTTGGAAACATCCCCTCCTGCTTAACCTCACATAATATGGCCGATACCTGCTTCAGTGGCCACATGGTCTAAGACGTTATTCTTGTGTTAGACTAGACTGCCGATGATGGGGGGATTGGGGTTCAAATCCTAGTCGGGTGTATTAAGAGTGGTTTTCCACTCTTTCTTCACACAAATGCAAGTACATTTCCTTTAGTTTCAACCTTCCTCCCCTATCTTATTAGTGTAATTAGTATGTAAGCGTATAACCTAACAGGTAGTATGATGTGCTAAGAAAAACATGTTTTAGGTGCTTGACTTTAAATAAGGTTGCTCTGCACCTGCGAAATTGGAAAATCTTGGAAAACACAGGGAATTTTGCAAAATATAGTAAAAATACTGGAACATTTGTTAATTTGGACATTTACCTGAAAGCTTAAAAGAGTAAGTCTTTGGATGGACGAAAAGGGAACTGAATTAATCACGCTGTTTCATACATGTCTTAGTACCCCTTGAATTGATTTACTTGAGGTATTTAAAGTGCACTTTCTGAACTGACCAATTGTATAAGCACACGATAATGTAAATGAGCGAAAGAAAAAGGCCCTAACACTTTTGTTGGGAAAGGTATTATCACATACCATTCAGGGTTTCTTACACGCCAAAATCTACCTACATACAATACAATGGCTTTACTTCTCCTCTGAAGGGAGTTGTGCTTCAGATTTGTTTTATTCAAGAAAAATCTGTCAACCCAGGCTGGGTTTGAACCCACGAGCATTGGGTCCACCTCATAAAACTTAGTTTGATATAAAATTAAATTTAAATTAAAACCTGGAAAACACAACAAATTTGTTAGTAAGAAACTAGTGGCAGCCCTGTCAAATTATATCTCAGAGTAACTACATTTAGTGTTCTTCCGGTGAGTATTAGTGAGTCATAGTACAGTCACAAGTAATGATGAACCCTTCTGAGTCTAGCGGCTGCAGCTCAACGGGACACTTAAAGCACACACGACTTAGTCTATGGACATATATATGTGTGCACACACCTATCATTATTATTCACATACGTTTTTGTTTATTAAATACCTTTATGATTCAGTTATATAAAATAATATCTGAACACAGGAGTCAAACCTGAGACTCTAGAAATAGACTAAAATCAGTGACCACGTGGTTTAAGGTGTTATTCTCACATTGCACAAAGTTACCCATGATGAAACAATCAGGGTTTGAATCCTAGGCAAGTGTATTGGGGGTGATTTCCCAAAATATTCTTGTGCTATTGGAGCTGCACTTTCTTTAAACTACCCTCCTCACCCCTAACTCCTGTACTAAACATATTAACAAATAAATAACGGGAAACTTGGTATGGCCATTACTCCGCCATTAAACAGTTTAAACTTTTCTATTTACATTTCAGGGTAAGATGAAGGTTTGAGGGGTAGTATGATCTTTAGTACGCACACAATGCTATGTTTTGGTGTGCACTGTACACATAGCAACACATACAAATTGCCTGCCTGTAAGTGTTCTGTTAGTATCCAGACTCACACTTGCAGTGAACTCATATCTCACCTGTGTTTGTACCAAGTGACGGGCAAAACATGAAACATACAATCACGCCCATGGCTGAGGCCAATAATACAGAGCTAATATTGTAAAACCTGTCTAGCTAAGTGGTAAACGAGCTGTAAACAATCAGTGAACACTATGCACATACTAACCATTTGTTTTAGGCCAAGCAGAACGCAGGATCATCCAATAGTGAGGGCGAGGGGAGTGAATTGTGTCCTCAGGAGCCGAGCAGGAAGAAACAGAGGACTACCGAGTATCAAGTGAGTGGCCGCCTTCATATTCACACGTATAATATACATGTTCATAGTTCAGTAATCGTGTGTGGACAGCTTATCTTTACATGGCCTCCTTCATATTCACACGTATGATGTACATGTTCATAGTTCAGTAATCGTGTGTGGACAGCTTATCTTTACATGGCCTCCTTCATATTCACACGTATGATGTACATGTTCATAGTTCAGTAATCGTGTGTGGACAGCTTATCTTTACATGGCCGCCTTCATATTCACACGTA